>DWRA01003141.1:0-12588 GCA_018250295.1 Spathilepia clonius
CCTGAGGACTAAGTTGGAATGCCTCGTTAAGTTTATCTCCCTTACCACAACCTTCAAACCAGAACACAGCAGCGCTTGACACTGCTATTATTAGGCAGACACAAGTGTGGCGGTGGTGCCGCCGGATGTGAACTACAGGGGGTTCTACCACCTTTAAAATGTACATAAAGATAAAAGATGTAAAATGATAAAAGATGTAAGATATACATAAGTAAATACTTAGATAAGTACTGCAATTTCTTTTTTAACAATTTTAATAATGAGTTCTATGTGCTATCTTCTTACTATTATTTCTGCAGGCGATTAAACAATTTGTTTCGCGCAATCTGTGATCGTTCCAAAATTTTTTAAATTAAATTAATCGCAAAAAATAACTATTGAAGAATATTCTTCTTCTTCTCCGTAACAAAACACCTTGTGAAGTGGTGGTAAATTCTTGACGCTGAAAAAGAATTCTGTTGAGGATCTACTTTGAATACAAATATTTTGATTTTGATTTATTACTCACAATACAAGTTGTCGGTATCAAAAAAGGAGCTGGGTTAGTCCGAAAATGCGATGTAGGTACCTACTTGATTTTTGGATATCTCTGGCCCTAAGCATCCATTTGTTTTTTAATTATAAACAAGTCCGATCCAGCGCAATCTCAACTTTATAATTATTACAAGCATGAAATGCACCGTAGGGTTAAACTAATTAATATTTCCTAGCTAGTTTACAGATTGTCAAAGCGCTGTAAATTACACATCTGAATGCTACTCTCAAATATTCTCTCGGCATTGCTGTTGGACGCCCTGTGTACCTGTCATATCTGCACACTAAACAAACACTACACCACTACTGCTACTTTAGAAGCACTCGAGTAGTGTATGCTTGTAAAGTTTTGCTAGTTTGAGTATATAAACGGTGAGGTAGAACAGACCACGAGGCATTTTAAGTGGGTTCTTAATTAGCTCTGAGTTTGCGTTGCAATACTAATATTATATAATCATTATATATTAGGATACCATGAATACTTAGTAATAGGTTATAAAAATATTGGTTGTCTTTGCTTATAAAAAGGTCCATATATCGTGTTTAATGATCAATACCGAATAATAACGTCAGCCTTTATTGAGAGGCTATTATCTGGCGCTATAATAACTATTCGAAATATTTAAATTAATTTGTCATGGTCAGTAAAAACAAAATAAATTTTCAATAATATCACGCGAAAATGTTTAGGTACCATTATAGATTAATAACCGAATTAATCCATAATGGTGCCTCAAACATATTATTAAACATATTAATAACCGAATTAATCCATAATGGTACCTAAAACATATTATTAAACATATTAATAACCGAATTAATCCATAATGGTGTCTAAAACATTTTCGCGTAATATTATTGAAAGTTTATTTTGTTTTATTGACCATGACAAATTAATTTAAACATTTCAAATGGTTACTATAGCGCCAAATAATAGCCTCTCAATAGAGGCTGACGTTATTAATTACTTAAATATTTAAGCCCCATTCTTGTAAGTGTTGTTATTTGCTACTTATCTATACAGATTCATAAAATTGTACTGTTTGTTGTTGTGTGATTTTATAAGTGGTACTATAACATAGGCTACTTTTATTGTAGATAATATATTAAGTATCGCGCAGAAAAATAAAAGCCATGAAAATTTTACTGAAATTGTTAAAGCTATAAAATTGGTAGATCTCGTGGTATTTTTTTATGAACATGGGTTTATTTATATATACTATTATTTGGACATGTGTATTTTGTAGTATCGTAGACATGGGCAGTGAGCGATACGCGTAAAAACTGTTGTTAGCCTATATCAATATCTAATCTATGTAGGTGACGTATATTCGTATCGACCGATATTTTGATTTACATGCATATATACAAAATCAAATGTTTAGGACAGATGTCAGGTAAACCTATTTTCATGTAAATATATTCTACATTTTCAGCGCATTAAAATTTTGTGACGTGACGTAAAATTACTTCAATGTCATCTGGCCATTTTTTAAAGCCAATGCTTTACCTTTTTTGAAATGTAAGCGGATACTATTATTACCATGTATGATTCTAAAAATCCTAAGCATTGTTAAGAAATTAGGTGCAAGAACTAGATAAATGTCGTTTATCATCACTGATTAATGAGTCTCACGTGTGATATCAATTGTGACTCTAAGTACCTGTATAAGTTACGGCCTAATATCTGTAGCAAATTAAGCGGTTGATAGGACCTTTTAGTTCAGACTTGTTCCAAGTGTATTAAGCGCAGGAGTGGGGTCATAGAACTTTGCAGGTCCGAGGCGAGCCTTAGTCAAGCAAGAATGAAAGAAAGAGATAGTACCCTTTCCTTACGCCTATCCTTTCCTTCAATCTAGTTTACTTTGGATTTAAGATTAAATTTGTGGTTACACTGAGTAGTATATTTGTTTTTAATTTTATCTCATCAAGATAACAAAATGTGATTTATATGAACTAAGGTAATACTCGTATTTAAAAAAATATACACCAATAGGTCATAAAATTCAACAGAAACTAAAATATAACCTTGTTTCATTTTACACCTTACATATAAAAACAATTCCATTTAAACAAGTTAAACATCAACGATTGCTGTAAGAGCCTTTCATAGTCATTGAAAAGGCTCGCTATTGCCTTATTTATTAAATTAGGAATAAAATATGACCTATTTCGACGTACAGTAGCTTCGCAACAAAGCGCATGCTTAGCGATGACGGCGCTGCAAGATGCGAGCGATGCGTGCAGTTCTAAAGTTGAACGAAAAGTTGTAGCGAGCGCGCGGAGCCCGAGCGGCGCACCATTCGCGGTCCGACGCTAGCCAGGCACAGTCGGTGCCTGCGCGCTCGCCGCACACAGGACTAAACTTTACACCGCACCGTACCCATACTAGAACACCACTCGGACCACGATGAGGGTCCCCCCGGTCCCGGCGGCCCTCCTGCTCGTCTTCGTGACTCTCCTCGCGAAGGTAAGTATCCTCGCGCGTTCTGCGAATGTGTTGGCCGTTGCCGGTGTTTTTGAACAAAACTTATTCGAGCCTTCCCGAATTCTGCATTTCTTTACGCCGCCGTTCCACAGATTCATCATGTTTCGTCTTGGTCACTAAACTTATCGAAGTTAACTAATAAAAATAATAAAGTCAGCCGGTCGGCCAAAGAGCCGGTTTCTGCAACAGCCTACAACTGAACACATTTTAAACTTTACGGCGCTTATTTTACATAATGGTTCAAATATATTTAGCGTCTAATTTCTGTAAGGTTAAAGTATTAATTCGAGATCTGCTGGTATTCAATATAACATAATATATTTTTGGGAACTCTCGTGCGTTATTACTTTTTGTACTGATATAAAAACCAGTGACGTTAATCTTTAACGTGTAGTTTATGTAGTGAATTATTATGTTTATGTTAAGAGGTGACCTATGAATGGGTAACTTATGTCATTTTTATATTCTGTTGCTAATTTTGTAGATACGAATATAAACGGTGGTGTACAACAAAATTATATCGTAAACTTTTTGTCATTTATTTCGTGTGACAAACATATGAAAATGTTTTTCCTGATAGTTGTAACGTGGTCATAGTGTGACCATTATTAGTAGATCTATGTATGCTTAATAAAACATTAAGTTATTTCGTCTTTTTTAATGATATAGTAAGGTCTTAAAATTTTTAATAAAACATTAATTACAAAATTTGCATAATTTTGTAGGTAAATTTGAGTAACTCTTAAAATTATTATTATTTATATTACTATTTATTTCTAAAATATATAAAATGCAATATGCCAAAAGATTGACACTTTGGTTGTAAAAGTCTAGATATAGGTACCTTTCGTTGCATAATATGTTTAAATTGTTCACTACACTATTAGCCCGTCTTAAATTTTAAAATAAATTAATGTTTGTTTTTAAAACAATATGTTTAATAATCTCGTTTATTAAATTATCTATTATTAAAATTTAAGTCTTATGATAATATATTTTAAAGATGTAAGGGGTTGATTTTCATGAAATGAGAAATCTGTTCAAAAGACGAATTTTCTGTTCACATTCCATAAAACAATAATTTTTATGGTTATTAACGTTTTCAATAAAATTCGGGTACAATTTATAATGGATTATTTTTGTAATATTTTCATCATTTTAACAATTTTATTTCTTAATATAGCTACTTGAAAAAAACGCTTGTGTTGAGTGTGGTAAATACAACCCATGATCTTTTAGGCGTAAATAAAACTGTAAATCATGATTTCACTCCTGCAATACATAGGTACACAAAATTATACCCTGCTATAAAACAGCATGTCAATAAATAATTCAGTTTGATACCTAACACTAGGTTTACATGCAATCATTTTGATATTATCATTATGTCTGGTCGATTTTTAATTCATTCCTTCAATCGAAAAAGCATGGTTTAGCGCATGTTATCGGTACAATCATTCTATTCGTTGTTTGCCTACCAAGGACCGAAATTTCTAGTAGCCAGAAAATGTCAAATGTCGATCTTTAGCAGGGAACAAAATAAACTGATTGATTAACTAACGACGAGCGTAAGTTTGCCTGAAAATATATAATAAATATTTAAAACGATTATCGTATAAAACTATTTCCATACTATTTAAGTGTCTAAAAGACGTTATTTATTTCATAATTAATACTATACTAAAATGTAATACGTTTAGAAGGCACTTGTTTTCAAGATTCGCTTTTCAAAACGAAAACAAAAGTGTTATTCCTTTGAAATGTAGAGGCGCGGCGGTGTGGGTAAAAAGCGAGGAACTTGTCGCGATGCACTAGACTGCCTTGTTGTTTATACAGAAAATGTGGATTCTTAGGGTTTATGGCAGTTCTACATCATATAGTTTTTCTAGCACTGATCTTTACGGCGAAATCTTAAATATTAGCCGTTGTAGCGTACAGCCTTATTCTCTTTGCATCAAGAAATTGCTTTCCAAGTTTTCTCGTAGCGGCAAGTTATTTACTACGTTATTGTTTACTTGTGATGTACTTAACAACGAAATTAAATGTGAAAAGAACAACAATTTGCTTGTAACGTATACTCATGGTAATATAACTATGTTTAACGTAGGCCTCGCTATATTTACTCGAAATATAAAAAATATGTATTTCGAAAACTTAACACAAAGTAAAAGCCCTTACTAAAGTCAGCTGTGCTTGGTTTGGGTAACGTCACGACAATTTGCTCAGAAATATGAAGTACAAACTTACTAATACTAGTAATTTAATACAAAAGTATTAGTACTTTCGTACTACAGTGCACAACTCTAAATAACTCATATTGGAAAATTGTTATATAGAAAAATCTACACAACTTAAAATATAGTAGTATTGAAAGATTGCAATATTGAAAAACGTGTGCAACAAATCCACGTTTCTTGGAATATTTGACATGTGAACATTTATAAAATATCCACTTAAACCAGGATAAATATAATATTACTGCGCGACTTAATAATTCTTAGAATAAGTGGTGGTACATACTCGTATTCGTAACGGTGCTGTAATCCTATCCGCGGTCGATCACAGGCTTCACGATCACTATCTCTACCTTGTAGCACAATTATATATTAGAGATTTTTGATATCAATAATATAGAAATAAAAAAAATGTTCTTCAAGAATGATAGTTCTTTGAAATCACAATTGCACGCTCAGATACGATATTAATATGTCTTGTTGAATTATGTAGTTCATTCGTATGTAAAATTTAACGTATTTTTGGACATAAAATATGAATGCTTAAAATATTAACAACAATAATATTTTAAGTTTTGTTGCGACAGTACTTATTTATTTTTCCCTTTGTTAACATGTTGAATGATTATCATCTGTTATAATTTAACCTAAACTGTTCGAGCTAAAAATCAAAATAACTGATTGAATAATTAATAGGTGCAGATTTAGATAAGTCTTTTATAGTACTTTTGCATTTGAACTACAATACAATCAAATAAAAATTATGTTTCTAGACTTAACAGGTTTGTCTGAACGCTCTGATAACAATTAGGTACTGATTTAAGTCTCTTCAGTCACACAACACGCAATAGACTCAGACGTCTACACAAATTGGTATGTTTCAAATTACGATCGCCTGCAGGCGTTAGGCGTCAATACAGTTTAGCAGCAATATTGGATGTTCCAAAACCCATTCTCAACACTGTTCTATTCCAAACTGGATGTAGTGTGTACACTTCACATATTACCTACAATACATAGGTGTTCAACGACTAGATACGGTCCAAAATCATTCGGTCAATTATACCATCTCGTCTGTCGGAAGTTTTAAAATACATTGAGGCAGACGTTTCTTTGCCACTACAGTACATGTAGATATATAAGCTTCGCTGGTGCCTGGCGGGAGATGCGTTGCTACATCTGAAGCTTTATAATGCCTCTTATAAGTATATTTATGTACTTTAAAGTAATACTTTTTAGAGAGCACATAACACACACGTAATGTGTCAAACGTAGGTCACACATAACAATGTGTACGAACTATAGCATTTACAAATAGATGATTAGCAAAATTGACCAGATAACTTGAATACAAACTTTTCGGAATTAAATGGTACATGCGTTTATTTAACGTTTACATGCCCACGTCAGGTGTCCGGCTATTATGTGAGGACGTCAACACGCTATTAGAGGCCCCTAAGCACATTCTCTTCCGGAGTTCTCCACACCGTACCCAATTCCGTTCCGGACCGCCGCCTGATTGCTCGCAGACGGCCGTGTAATTATTGTCTTTGTCTTGAATTTCAATCATATAATTGATTAATTATTAAGTAGTACAGTTATTAACACTTTAGAATAGTTATGAGGACTTACGAGTGAGCCACATTGTTATATGTATTGGTTTAGTTTCCAATAATATCCCTTTATAAATGTTAATGCTCATGGCTCTGTGGCGCTAGCGTATTGCAAACGATATCTCAGGTGCTTGACAAAGTTTATGTATAAATAAAAGAGAAGGACATCCTGTGCTAGTGATTACGATACAATAGGTACCGACATGAAGGAAATTACCCTTGTATTTTGAAACTTTATCTGCGTAAAAAATATCTGTGTTAAATATCCTTTATTATTCATGCTCTAACTATATCTGACTTTATTATTCCGTAATAAAATTGTTTCCTAGAGTTTTATGAAAACACTTCAATTTCGTTCCGTTAGTTTTATTATGTGCCTTGATTGAAGGAAACTAAACAAACGCAGCTATAAACCCGACTTTACAAGAGATAAATGGAACACGATAGCTTCGCAAATGCAATTAATTGGTCATTGTATTGAGATATTCATTGATATTGAATCCTTTCGTATTATAGGATTATTGTCTCGTGATAATCTGTTGTTTGGTGATTATGAAAAATAATGTGCTTTTATATAATTGAAATGTTTAACATTATTGCGTAAACACTGTTATATAATAATATTAATTTATATATAATATTGAGCCTAAAGGAAAATATCGCTAAACTGATTATCTTTATCATTTAAAGATTACAGCAGCTTGTATACATAGTAATTAGGACATCCGAAAAATGTTACGAAATTTGATCAGATAAAATAGCACAGCATCATTAAATATATGTCTCGATCTGAAATCAAATTCAGGATTTCAATCGCGAAGGCTGTGTCGATGCTCTCCAGAACCGGTCGTCTATTTTAGTACCAGACGTAGGAAAACAAATATATAAAATTGTTCATTTCCTTACAGTTGCAGCGATCATCTATAAACACCTTGCTCCCTCGTTGAGATTGAGAACTCAATTTGCCTTCTCGAAAATAGGACACTTCTTAAAAGCCTTCAGTGTTAGGTATATGTAGGGGCAATAAGCCATCGACATGAGAAAATGGGGCATTGACACCTATGACGATGCATAGGCACACATTGCTACTCGGTAAACGTCTTTTATTGTTAGTAAAATGTCACACATTTAACACCATTGTTTTATTTTGTAGCGTGTCTGGCACTCAAATAATCAAAAGTTGCGCATATATTTCCTCCACTTACTCGTCTCTCCATAACATGTAGTAGGTAATAGTAATATTGTTAAGTGTTTTTTTGATAATTCGAAATTAACTTTTATTTAAGTGAATTGCAGTTTAAATACTTCAATTGATTTTTGTAATCCCATACAAATAGAGACAATGGTTTTAAAGTTATTATTTAATTCTTATAATTTTATTTATTTTTGTGTGCGAATTCCATAATTATTTATTAGTGTCTGATTTCAGTTGAATTATATATTTTAAACGTAATAAAATCTTATTAAAAAAATTAGATTCTTTATTCTGAAATGTCAAACATAAATATTATAATTTACAAGTTAAGTAGTCATATTATGTGATAAATTAAAATATAATTTAAGGAACGTTTGATAATAATACTACAATTTGAAGTATTCCAACCTAAAAAATCTTAAGAGATTCAATTAGATGCACTAATGATTGAGTTTATTTTAACCGAATCCTTTACTTAACCAGCGATGCGCGACCGCTGCCAACAGGTATTCCGCAAACTCTCATGATTTGGAAATAAATAAAACTGCCCACGTAAAGCCGGTGAATATTTTGAGGATGCACCGCTCAGCTTTTAGGTGCAATTCTATACGCGGGCCGTCGACCTGCACTTTTGAGTGGGAATATTTTAATGTTGTTTTACAATCATTAATAAATCTAACAAAAAAATATTGTAATGACAACCTCTAGGCGTTTCTGATATCTATATACTTAATTGATACAGTGAATTTCATATGATTTATTTATTCGCTTTTATGTTAACAATATTATGAATTTTATTGTTTAGTAATAACTTCGATTTTTTAATTATAAACAACTACGTAAACTATATATGTAATCTCAAATTAATGCGTCCATTATCTGCCTAATTTTTGCTCATCAAAGTTTTGAAATAAATTACACAGGGCGATATAGGTCGCTAGGACGGTTGTCGGTAGGCCGTTGATGATAGATGGTTTTAAATAACTTGGTTCGTTTGTAACGACGACGCCACCAATTCTATCTCTCTCTTGTAAAAACAGTGTAATGATCTTCTGACTTGGTTATTATTATAAAGATCTTATTAAGCAAATTTAATACTAATATGGGCTTTTCAAACTTAGTCTAGAGCTAGCTGCACACACGCGGCTTCAGGTTAGTCTTTTGTACTATTTGGGATCGGTAACAGATGCTCATTTAACTACAGTTGAATTGCGTGCCTGTAGCTTCTACTTCATGGAAAAAATATGGTCTTCCATTTAGTATTTTATCGGGGAAAATTGAGACGTTTTTTATCACCTAAAATCCTTGTGTCTAATATAATAATTTGTTACAATATCAGTGACTTCAATGGGAATAAACTATTACAGAAGCTCCTACTTGCTGCACCACAAAGCAAGACTAAAGCGATTGTCAGTACACTTCGTACTTAACTATTATTTTTTGCTATATTATATAGTAAAACATTTTCCAATTCAAAATTTTAATATCACATGCTACATCCGTTTATATTACTATCCTTACAAAAGCGAAAAGAGTCTGGAAACTTCTAAGACATGTAGTAACTCGGACGGGACGCGACAGTTTGGTAGTGACCGTGTATGTTATTGATTCCATGCACTTTCGTTTCTCTTAAACCTTTAGCCCTATCATATTGACATATTTTTAGAAGATTTAAATACTTCATAATTCTTTATATTATGTCATAATACATATATGCATGTAGCATTATTAATTGAACAAAATTGATGGTAGAAGCCTTGATCATAAATGCAGTGCTCCTTAGGACGAAATCTTACTGCACTCTTCAAGTCAGAATATAGTTACGCCGGTGATATTAGGCTAAAATAGGTGACGTTAGTGCTACTGCAGTTTATTTACGAATAATTCTACTACCTTCAAAATTGCTTAGCTGTTTTTACCGAAGGTACTTCAAGGTTTTACTATATATAAATGGCTGAAACTCATGCCTCTACATTTTTTATTACATCAACTTTATTATGGATGTACAATCTGTATTTATTTGTGTTAATTTAAATTGATTCACCTTTAATTTATTTGACTACATCTATATTCAGAGTATTAACGTAATATCGTTTGTAATATTGACCCCGCAAAATCAGCGGCTTATATCGGCAGGGTTATCTTATGTTTCCCGACAACTATATATGATAGTGCCTAAATTTATAATCAAGTCGTTTGTTCATCTTTGTCGCTGGACGTAAAAGTAACGTGTGCGAGCGAGACACACGCTCAAGGGGAACGCATACCCAAATCTTGAACACACCCAGACAAACAGAAAAATTGATAAAACCGTCGGCACTGCACTGGAACCGTTATCAAAAATTTGCATGCAGTTTTTTCATGTATCACACCCTAAGTATTCAATGTGTGTTAATCAAATATGTTCAATCATATTTATCCAATTTATTCAATATCGAATAAAGAGTACATTTATATTGCTGAAAACTAAACATAGAATTCGTGAAAACCGTTTTGGCACTTCCAAACGATAATTGTCAACATTTTCGTTTTGTATTTCATATTTGTTAACTGTAACTTAATAATGACTTCTTTCTTATTGTTTTACAAAATATGTGGATGCAAGCTATCTGTAATGTGATATGATACCGTCACACAATTTCTGTTGAAACAAATTATTTGATTCAAATACATATCCACGTTATATTATACATCTATATTGATAGTATATTGGATTGGGTTTTCCACGTAGATTATAGTTTCAGCTACTAGAAGTGATTTGTAGATTCGGAATTCGTTCGATACTAACAAAGTTAGACACATATTATTGTAAGGAAATTCTCCTAAAGGCAGGTCATCTTATATTTTAAGATCTGTGCGGTTGTTTGTTTAGAGGTTTAAATAGTTTTAAAAACTGAATTTGTAGTTGGATGTTGGGTATATAATATTACAATAAGTAAACTGTACCTTCGCTAGTTGTAATTTTAAAATAATAATATCTCTTGAGAAATATAAACATTTTTAAAGATAAGTTCATATATTCATCGAACATACGAGAAATTGAGCACTTCTTCATGTGGGCGATCGAAAAAAGTATGACACCAGCGCCCACAGGAGAAGTATTTCGTGAATGTGGTAATTTTATACATTAACAAAAATCTTTAGGTTCGGGAAGAATTTATCTGTTTAAACGTGCAATAGTAATGATTAATAATATTTAAATTCATCCTTGTAAAGTGTTGATTATTATTTTTTCTATCCGTTATTATATCATATCAAAGATTTATTTTGTAATAATGTTAAATTAACGTGCACAAATCCATCCGGCTTTTCCCATCTGTCGCGCCAATGAAAAAGCGTCCGTTGATATATATGAATATTTTACCATCGGGGTTTTGTAACACTTTTGATTTCCAACGAGATTGATAGCTACAGAGCTGTAGTTTTGAAATTGTAAACCAAGCAAATAAACACGACAGGCAAATTGTCTACGGGAGACGAACTAGGCGTCCAGTAATAACGTCGCACGAATGGATCCCTGAAATCCATCGTACGATGTTGTTAAATGAACGAGCCGTTTTTACCTATTATTTTGAATATTTCTAAACGATGTCCTTACTTATCCTATATATAAATCCTGCATATGTGCCATGCACTCAAGTATCTTCCATTTAATACCAGGAGGGTTTATCAAAACGGTTTATAAAATGCAAAATGCACTACAATTTTTCGCTAAATACATACGCATTCAGAGCATCCTGTTGAATGTTGGAGAGGGATTTAAAATCGAGCGGAGCAGACATGTTAATTGGTTTAGATTAGCCGAATGGTCAAAAAGCGACCACGTCCGCAACCACGCTAATTTCTGTCTTATTGCGGAAGCATTCCGTTTCTGTTTTGGTTTGAGGGGTGAGGGGTGCTATGCTAAAGCTTATTTAAATACGGTTAATTACGTATATAGTTTTCCACAAAGCGAAACATCTTTAATAGAGTCCAATGAGATATCTGGTCGGTTTCTGTTGTGATATTAGCTTTTAGATTCCACTTTAACTTACAATTTGAATCAAAGACGTACCTATTTAACTTCATGCAGAATGTTATCGTGAAATAATTATATTATACATGCTACTTGTCGATATCGCAAAGAACTGTATTTAAATCAGTCAAAGGTCGAAGAATAAACCGATAAATATGTTTATTATATTTTTTCTTGTAACCTACTTAAATAACAAGCTTATAGATTTATGATAGGTAATCAATTGGTTATAAAATTGTGTCAATAAATGAATGATAGCATGACCCAATCCTGGTCCTAATTAAGTAAAGTAATCAAGAAAATATAGATGTTCCGAATACACATTAGCCTTCTTCTATGCACAACGTTCGGGATACCATACCCGGTTATGCAATATCAAAATTATTTAAATTAATTGGATCTATTTGTAAGAACATATTAGGTGTGTTATCCGAGGAAGTGGTGTGAGCGTTATTGTAGACAATGTAAATTGTGCCCATCGAAGTGGACGTATACTTTCAGATGCATTA
>DWRA01003142.1:0-12586 GCA_018250295.1 Spathilepia clonius
TGGGGTGGATCACAAATGTCCATGGGCGGCAGTTGCCACTTACCATCAGGTGGACTGCATGCTCGTATGCTACTCCATCATATAAAAAAAATATGTTAAGGGTGCCTTTTTGATTGAACACCTAGTTGTAAAAAAGTTTTTTAAGTTTTTCGGCATACTACAAATCTTTGAGTTCGTAATTTTCATTTTTGTTATTAAGTATCTTGTAAATTTTGACACTTTGCTCTCAATCTCTCAATTATATTACTATAAAAGATATTAAACTGAAAATTACTATGGTAAGCATCTTGTTGCAAACGACCATATAGTGGTAATAGAAGGTGGTCACTGTCCCGCTGGTACCTCTGTAATCAGCTCAATACAGAACAAAGGTTTGACCTAAAGATGATCACAGGTGTGTTGCCGTTCTTGAGGTCAAGATGGTCGTTATAATGTAAGCCAGCCGGCATCCACACCAACGTAAGAAATGCGTCGCGCTAATAATAAGTACTTTAATCAAATAATACTTTAATAATACCATAATACAATTCGCCGATTAGTGGAATGTGCTAAATTTATTAGTAGAAATAAACGTGATAATCGTTTTATTCGTATTAGTTGGTAACTGTATATCACATACTGGTATTTAATAGCCACATCCGTTTATTTGTAAACCTCAATTGAATTATTTTAGTGATCCGGCACCATGAAATATACCGCAATTTGTCATGAAACAATGAACAACAGATTTGCCACGATTTACAATTTGAATACGCGCGGATATTTTGAAACTTTTATTGTGTAATTGTTCAATTTTAATTTATTGTTTCTGTATTCACGACTAGTTCATGCTTGTGGTTTCACTTGTATTATCCTTTACGAAAGTGGATAAGACAGCACAATAAACGTGTACTTAAAACCTCTGATTATGTCTTTAGACTAATATTATCGCGGAATTGATACATTTGGTTATGCACATTTTTATACAATTTTATCTTAAAAACGTACAATGCCATCTATTGACAAAACGACGCAACAAACGCATAGGCGACATAATTAACTACGTTTTGTTATGTAACCTACTCACGAGTCACGATACAATGTTTTGGATGGATCGAAACCACGTTTTGCCGTGACCACGATCCATGCAACTGGGTCGAAATATCGGCAATTAGGAATCGAAACAACGTATCGTAAATACTCGTTACATAAAAAATTTAGTTGTTTAATTATGTCGCCTATTGTTTTTGTTGCATCGTTTTGTTAGTAGATGGCGTTGTACGTTTCGAAGGGAAGTAAATTGTAGTGAAGGTCAAGATCAACGTAGTGATCGCTGGAGGTTTCTATGGTATGCTTGAAGGTTTATACGCGTTTGTTTCATATAAATAACGATTTAATATTAACGTTATAACGTTTATGCTTGAAAAAATATAGATATTTTTCTTTTTCTAATATTCTTTTGTCTATGAGGCTAGATTTACTTAGGTGTCTTAGGGTAAAAGCTAAAAGAAAGTCTTATGCAAAATACAAGGGTCGTCTTTGACGGTCCATGAATTTTTAAGCAGGCCTACGTGATGGGAAGTCTTAAAATTGTAAGTCTAACTGTGGTATTAATAAAAAATCACCTATAATTGTACAGTTTTAAAAAATTTTTGAAAAAAAATCCTTCTTCATAACTATATCATTGTAAACTTATTTGAATGTTAACTGGTACAAACGTCAAGAGAAAATTCGAAGATTTAGATCTGCGCGTAAATTAAATATAGGAACATCATTTACAAGGTAGGCGAACGAATGATTTAATTTAATTGAGAATAGAATTAGACGCTTAAAGTATACAACAAAATTGGTGTCCTTTAGAGATGTTCAAAAAAGTCTACTATATCCATATACAGCACCATATCGTATGCGCTAACGCATACTAACGCATTCCTTTGTATCGATATATCATACTGTTAGTGGTATCGCACAGTTTTTAAACGATATGCAATATAACGAGTGTTTATTAATGTAAAGGACTTTTTTTCCAATGTTTTTAAGGTACGATATTTTACGTCAGTTAATGGGTTCTAAATTACTAAAGTTGTGATTTTATAAATAGCACAATTATCGGTTATGGGTTCGGTCAATTTTAGACCAAAAAAGAGTTTTCGGCGAAAGTTTTGTGTCTCGATCAGAACATAGCTGAACCTTTAAGTCCCTGAAACATACGTTCGTGAACTCTCGGGTTACGTTCGACGGTACTCGGGTATTTGTGCACTTGACCTTCAGTACGCCGACGAGCTTTACATTTGTGTATATTTTAAATTAAATGATTATTTTATTTCCTGTATACCGGAAAGAACAAAAAAAGAATAGAGGCAAATTGTCAAAGTGCTTTTTTATAAGTAGAGGTCGTATAGTATTTATACAAGTTAGTAGTTAGGTATTTATTAAAGTTTCTGTTTGGGATTCCGTTGAAACTATGACAGTAACCGAAAAACATATTTTCATAGGTCATTGATAATAATTCTGGCTAATTTTGTCATTACCAATGTACATTTAATTTCTGACGTTTATGGTAGAGTCATATTTGACAAAATAAATATTTAACTATGTGATCTATACATTACGTACCAAATCAATAAAAAGTAGCAAATCAAATCAAATATTTCAAATCAAAAATATTTGATTTGATACTGAATTCTTAAGTATCAATATGAAAAAAAAAAATATACTGATACTTGTTTTAATATTAGTAAGAACGCACCAGTTTTATGAAGTTCTTCGACAAAGTTAATTAAGCAACAATTACATAATAACAAAACAACTATTATACAACATAAACAGTGTTAAAAAAGGTTAGGTTGTTTACTTTATTTTCAGAGAAAAACCTACAAAAAATCTTTGAAGAGAAAGAAATCAGAGTTCCGAATCACGTTTTCCTCCATGCGAAAGCAGGGGCTTGTTTTCTTCACACTTTATAGAAAATTGGGTGTTGGCTCGTTTGCGTTATTATAAATTTGACACGAAAACATAAAAATAGGGACTGATACTAATTTTTCGTTTTTAAATTGTGAATATGTCTTTATGATTTGTTTCATTCGAGTTTTCGTCAAATATTGATTTTTAGATATTCCATACAAATAAATTTTGCAAACAGATGATTTGGAATTGAGAGTATATTTAATTGATTTCTTAGAATCAAATAAGGACCATCCACACCATAATTTCTTCGACAAAATCTATATTTCCCAACGTAGTTCAGTCAACTAACTAGTACGTAAGCGTTATATGTGTAATCTACATAACATTTGTATCAATAAACTACATCCACGACGCTTTATTAATGATCTTACACGTGTCTCGCGTGTATAGAGACTATGAGTAATCGATGCATGCTACTAGACATCGAAAGGAATATGTAATTAATTGCATGTGGACAGGAAGGGAACTTACATGTATGGCATTCATTGCTTAAAATGAAATGCGCAGAAGGTGGAATATTTCAAATTGTTGCCATTTTATTTTTTAAGTCATGAAACAGCAAATGGGCACGTAGTTCAACTGATGCAAAGAGGCTACTTCCCAAGCCCATGGATATCTGACACCAACCACAAATAGGACATACCATTTACCTGAGATGTACTTCAGATACGTTACAGCCTCAGAGGATTAAACTGAAAACACTCATATTACTATCTCATCTCTGCCTTAAATCCAACTATGTCGAAATGGATATCGGTGATACCATTTTAGACATATTTAAATCGATATAATATCAAGAAAAGCCCACATGGGACATCCCTAATTATAATATAACAGAATAACAGCTACAAAAATTGACACAATATGAAATGTAACAAGTGGCACGTGTACATATCAAACTATACGTTAAAAACAGAATCGGCCCCCACCCGGCACGTTTCACACCGCTGATATCAAAGTGTAAACAGTTATCATGCACATCGGATTAACACCCAAACTTTCCATTCAACGTGAAAACAAACATATTTCGTATCAGATGTGCCATATTTATGCCGCGCGCCCGTCATGCCGACGATTTTTTTTTTAAATTGTGATATATAGCGGCATAGGCATCGGAGGGCTAACCGGTGCGATGTACCGAGGCCCCCAAGCTCAGGGGCCCCCGAACCCTGGGTAGTTGTACTATGCCCCGTGGTGCACGACGAATAAGTGATGAAAAAGTACCTATAGTATAATAGTTACGACTTTCTAATTAAGGCTTCAGAAAGGCCCCATTTATGTTTACACCAGGACCCTTGACTGCCTAGTTACGCCACTGGTTATATATACACTAACAGGCTTATATTTTTCGTAACTATGAATAGAATTTAACGTATCTCTGTATCGTCGTCCTACCCCGTCGTTGATTTTGGCCCAGCATACTTGATGGTAAGTAAATTAGACTCCTACCTAACATCAGTCATAGTTCACTGATGAATCAGAAAAAAAGCATTGGGGCCAACGTGACGATCTTTACCACCATTCGAAGTACTAGAATTCAGCACTACACTACAAGACGCATAAATGCGGTGCCAACGTTTTACCATCCGTACAAGTGCAGTCGTCAGTCAGGCGACACGAACGTGAGTACGGCGTATATGTGAGCGTACATATACATTGGCGCCGCGGGTCGGTGTGCGCCGGTCACGTTTCGCGCGGCGTGTGGAAGGCCGCGCCCCCTGCGCCCGCCTCTCCTCGCGTCACGTGTTTCGCGCCGATTCTATTTTCGCTCCGCGCTTTCGCCACAAATCACCATGTTATTTCGATATCGAATACGAATTACGAACGCCGATCGTCTCTTTACTTCAATATGTAGTTTCACGCTTCCATTTTCAATTATTACGCAACATTTACTAATATGTCGAAAATGCCACCCTGTAAGATATCGCGAATATACGCTACTTATATTACATTCATTACAAATATCACCTTGTTTGAAGCATGGGATAATTATATAAACTAACAGAACTAAGCAAGTGTCATAATACAATATCAACGCTTGTCATCATTCTGGATTCAAAGTAAAAAGACATAACTGACATTTCTTATAAATTTTATATTGCTTAAATGTAACAAAATAGATTTGCTAATTAAATAACTTGGCGCTGGGTCTTAAATACGTTAAGGTTTATTAACTACTAACACCTACTAACTATTAACATTATTTTATAAGAGTAAACATGTTTAACTTCTGTAAATCGCGACTGAAAAAACAACTCGAATTAAAATTTGTAGTTTGTAAGTTGTGCATATAGTACCTTATTTTTGTTTGGGAATTTTCCACCTCATCTCAAACTAAATATCACTAGATCTATGAAGTGCTTAATAAATATACCACACCAATACAATAGTATAATAGGTGAATACTGTAATATGTTTGATAAATTAAAAAAAAGCCAGTTGTTTTTTTATAAATTTGCCAAATCCCTATACATCAACTTTATTAACTTTTTCTCCCGCTTTTTGTATTATCAATAGGTTGAATATAGGCCAAATATAGTTTTAGACATTATATATACTATCTCTCAATTACGTGAGAAGTTCCACCACTTGAAAGATTGTAGAGCCCTTTGTGGTTCTCTGTAGTCCTCAGGGGTAGCAACGCATCGTTGGTCGGCTTCAGGTAGGATTCTAGTGTTATCTGGAGTGGATTACAGATATCATGTAAAACAAAAACTTATTTATTCTATATTGTAATCTTTGTCTTTGACAATTTTGTAGCTATTGTTAATATTTATTTCCATATACAGCACAGTTATTAGTTAAGTTTAGAAATTTTACCCTATTTTTTCAATTTCATTTTAACCTTTAATATCAAAACGATGTTATGAAGCTTTTATGAATCGGTTAGCTAGAAAATTGACAGAGCACTTACATAAACAAACTATATAACTCAAAATATTTTCTTTTAATTCTTAAAATATTGTTAGATATAAATAAATAGAATCGAACATTATATTTTGCTTTAATTATTCAGTTATTTTCCTTCTATATATCGTTAAGGTAAATCCGCGCTATGCTGTATTGTATCTACGTTCATGTTGAGTAAGGTCAGGTCTGGCTAGGTGACGCGAGTTATACTAACGTCATCTATTTCTTAGACTTACTAATGATCGTTGGAAAAATTTATTACTTATTACTAAACTACTAACTAGTCTAATTTACGTGGCGCCTGTGTGGTTTATAGTGACGATCTGAAAAATATGTGAGAAATATTGACAGGCGTAGAAATTTCATATTGAAACTGAATAGACGGTGGCAGTAAAGTACAAAAAGTTAACAGACGTCGACGTTTACAAAGAAACTTCCAAAATGTGTAGGATTTTCAAACCTATTCTCCGTAATATATCTAAAGCTCATGCTCATAAATTGCAAACCCGTGTGTACGTCAAAGTATTTACTTCGCACATACTTATTCCATAATGCATTTTTAATCACAGTACATAACATTGTATCACGTTTGGTATGTAGCGAGGTTGCTACGGAATGGCGTCAAACAGTAGCGGCCAATTGTTTTAAATTTTCCTTGGCCTACTTTTTCAATATTCCTTCGACACAAGCCATCTTTTGCTTGTACAAATACTGAGGCCCTTATGATACAGAAACGTTTCTTTGTGAATAGAACAAAAGAAATTTAATACTATATAACTAAGGAATATGAATTAATTTTATCGATTTCATTGGCCAAAACTACTCAAAAGTTCTATAAACCAGACACAAAAGATGTGCAATGTAAAATTGAAAGTGAAGACACTTGTCGAAGCTGAAAATGACACGTAATTCAGACAAGGCTTTCCACTTCAAGCAGGATCGCTACATGAGAGTACGAGATGTAACTATTTAAATCGTCTAATTTCCCTGCACGTATTCTCAAATGCTTTAATAACTTTATAATACGGCGAAATGTTGTATCTGAAGATGCTTATTGAGGTTTTGGCCAATAAATTCTACCACAGCTCTGTCTATGAGACAACATTCTGAAAGCAAGTAGATTCGGATTCCATCCAATTTTCTATTTGAAAAGATATTTTTGCGACAAAAATGATCCATTGAAATTCAGACGTAAATACATGTAACTCGTTATCTTGATTAATGAACCTTGGTTACGACATCTATTACCAATTATCTAGTAATTTAAATCGCCAGTTGGAGTTTTAAATCATTTTTACTTGCAACTAACTACAAGCAACTGACACTATCAAGTAAATTTGTTTTAATAAATATTGGAGTTTACGTCGCAACTAAAAAAATTATATTTTCTTTACTCACTTTTTATTACCCAGTTGTATAAACGGAAATCAAAGACGTATGCTCAAGTACTTGTATACTTTTTCCTCCCCACTACTGAAACAGTACTTTAAGGTCTGTTACAATGACTGCGCCGTCGTTTACCCTCTTAATATTCCTTTCACGGTCACAGACGCAACTGGTTGCTCAAAACTATGTCACATTTATATTAAGCAGATGTATTTATGTATGCGTTTAGTATAAGAGTGATTTTAGCCAGTGTAAGGATTACACTATCATTTACCACTTGCCGTCCCACTGTTGACCAGGGGTCTCCTTTCAGAATGAGAATGGTTAAGGCCATAGTCTAATTCAGATTGCTAGGCTTTATTTAGAATTCTCAGATAGCCGTTTTTCTTACGATGTTTTACCGTAAAAGTTAATCAAATGATGATAAATTTATGATTACTACAACAACTACAACTACAAACGATTCGAAAAATAAAGTTGTAAATTCGAAATTCGAACGTTTTACTACAGAGCGTGAAGTACATGGACTAAAATACAGAAATAAACTATAACTTCACTCATAAATCAAACAGCAAAAACTTCATTAAATTCACAGCAGTAGTTTTCCATAATGTTTTATTTACTATCAGGTAATTATAAATGTAAGTACTTAGTAGCATTATGTACACGTGCTAGGTGCACGTTTCCAGTTTTAATTAATTAACTCGGAAGATAAAAAAATATCGATACATACAATTTTTTATTAATGCCTAGATTCGTTTAATTGTTTAACTTTACTACATTATTTCGCGTATATTTTTCGCGGGAACTTCGTATAGCCTTAAATTTAAATAATGTGTCAAAGTAAAATAACTAAATTCTGAACGTCATCTATTTGCGGACCTAGAAGCTTTTTGTATGGGAAAACAAATTATTGTTTTAACTATAATATATTCCTTGCATTTTTTTCATGTTTGCTCACGTTTTATACCTTCCCTGGGCTTCCACAATTCAAAACCAAAATTAGCCAGATCGCTCCAGCCGTTCTCGAGTTTTAGCGAGACTTACGAACAGCATTCGATTTTTATACACTTTTGACGAATTTTACATCAATGACAAGTAAAACGTATACGTGTACAAGCTACAAAAGTATAATAACTATACATGAAGAAGAGGTACCTAACCAAACTTTATAGGTGAAGATAAAATATTCTTTAATATTAATTTTAGAATAAAAATATTTTACAATTTATGAACAAAAGCACGTGACCGAAACTATATATACTTTTCTTTATTAAACTATAAAATTTTCTTTATAAACTTTTAACTATATAATTTTCTCTTTAATATGACTCAAAAGTGATGACTCAAAAATAATTCTATGGGGTCGATAGATCTTACAATGTAGAGGCAATCATTTTGTAACAAACTATAAAAAGAGCCAAATAATATTAATTAAACATAGTTATAAATAAGTGCCTTAATATGTACACTATATTAAGTATTTAACTGGCCTTGAAGACTTTATTTTTAAGGTAATGCCAGAAAAAAACGAATAGTGTAATTTTGTTACACATAAGTATATGTATATTTGATTAAAATTCTTATAACTTACATATTAAATTAATTATAAAAGACGCGTAAGGCATTTCTGAATATTTTGGCAATATTTTTTATTTTTGTGCAAAAAATACACTTAAAGTTTATCTTAAGATGATCTTTAAATGCAGTATTTTATTTATAAATCAACATATGCACTATGCATTTATGTAATTATTCCTCAGTTTAAAAAGGTTTATAATTCATGCATCATCGTAATAAATACACTCACTTCATACTTTTTTTAAAACATGGACTGGGTAAATTCGAAATGCTCAATCCCGCGAAATATTTTCAAAACAACAAATGTCATCCTTCTGGTTTTTTTAATCAATTATGTAGAAACAATTGGTAAAAAAACAATGAGAAATTCATTGTATCTGCGTGAATCATAACTTCAACACAAACACCTATCATCCACGTCGTCAGCTGTGCTATACAAAAATACCACAAGACACAACACACACATTACATCTTATTGTTACGAAGAAATGCAAACACAAACTCTTACTTGTCATATTTGACGTGCCCGTTTTCCTCCCAATAGTTACGTGTTTCCATTTTAATATCTGTCACTATCACCACAATATCACCACAAAAACTAACACTGTTCAGCACTAGATATCACGTAAATAACGATTAGTTCTGTCACATGTTCACAACACTAGCGTAAGGATCACTTAGGTAATTCCGCAATACATTTTAGTGGGTGATAATAATGTTATTGTCGTGTCAAACCGCATGTAGAAGTTTAACTGACGTTATAGCGCGGCCGGAACGTTTGTGAGACTGGTGAGGTCGCGCGAGGGAAGCCGTCGACTGCGCGCGGAAAGCCGGCCGGCTCGCACAAGTCATGTGACTACGCCGTCAAAATATGGCACGGGCGACGCAATGTGCACACTCTGAGGGCTACCGCACGTTCGTCGCTGTTTTATTTTATCGGTTATGTTATCACACCCGGACTCGATTACTGTTAAAAATACTAACTCTATATTTTGTTATGTAACGGTCACTCACGCTACGAAATTTTTATTTCTTAGTTGCCGATATTTCGACCCAGTTGCATGGATCCTCCGCTATGGCGGAGTTCCGCCGTAACCACGATCACATAACTGTAATCATGACGTTTTATAGATCGCGTTATAAATCATGACTATTCTGTACTATTATGTATTTTATACACCTTAGACACCTTATACCCATTATATACACGCATTTCGTTTGTGTTGAGAAATCAATGTTTGACAAGTAACTAAAAACATTTTGCAAAAATTACATATTTCTGTTAATAAAACAACAGTTTCATGGAATTGTGAATCCCAAATGCTTGCAATACGTATATTTCGTTTAACCTTAAAAACCAGTGCATAAACGCTATAATGTCGGAATTAGTTGAGTTTCTCAGAAGTATCGTAGTGTCATTACATTCTATGAAAATCCAGTCCTTTGGTATTAAACCATACTAATTTAGAACTTAAGTGTCAATTAGAACTCAACAAGTAGATTTCTTTCTACCTAACTACTGTTAAGCACTGTCGTTTTCTGGTTTGAAGGATAATGGAGCATGCATATTTATACGAGGCATTCCAATTAAGTCCTCAGGAATAGCAATGCGTCTGTGACGACTTTAGGTAAGTTTCTAAGTTTATCTGAGGTAGATTACATATGGGCAAAATTTGTCACTAACCATTGGGTAGACTGTATGCCAGTTTAAGATTACTATCATATAAAAAAGATAAGTGACAACCCTTAATGAGCACATTGCGATGCCCGTGTGTCTTACTTATTCGAGTTATTCGCGTTCCATTTGAGTCTGGCGCAGAAATCAGCACACAGGATTATCGTAATGTGATGCACATTGTCGCCGTTTCTGTTGATTAAACTATTTTTAGAGTTCAGCTTCACGTTGTAGGCTCCAAATTAACTGTTCTATTCTTAGAAAACATTTCTCAAAAGTTTGTTGAAACGGAACAAATTAAAAGCAAAGATTCTTTATTGTTTGCAACTCCATTTTCCTTTAAATGGCATTTGTTATCGCTGCGTCGGTGAAACAAGATTTTAATAACAGCCCCCGGCCAGCATGGCGTTCCACGTTGGAAGGTACATAGAACAACTTACAGCAGAGTATTTTTTGTTTCAATACAATTAATCTGAAACAACAATTTACTTTTCACCATTTTTCAAATAAATATCCTATGTGATTTAATCGTAGTCTTGTCGAGTTGAAACCCTTTCAGTATGTAACTAAAAGATACGCTGACTAATTAAATTATTTATATTAGTTGCGTACCCTATTTAACTGCATTTTAATTTGCCTAATAAGAACCAAAAAAGGATTTAAAGTATGGTTATGGAATGAAGACAAAATAATGTTTGTTAAAAATAAAATTGGTAGATATCGGAAGCAGATTAAAATAATATCGATATCAGTGTGGCACGTCACTGCTCTGTGGAAGAGCCACGCTCGCCCGCACGTGACTCGACCGCACCTCGCGCTTTGAATCACTATGTAACTCTCCAATTCGCGTTTATTTACGCAAAAATATATTGTAGAAAGGGCAATTTTTTTTCTTTCAATTATCTATCTGTATGTACGAATGTCTTCAACTCTTTCGACTGAAATATTGTAACTACATAGTATTTCATTTCGGTAAAAATAAAAAATACAATCAGTTTCGAAAATGAATTAAAGGGTATAAGTACCTAAAATACAATTGAAAGTGTCGGACTAGTATGTGCCAGTAGATTTAGACATCAATTAAGCACTTACATACGTGCAGAAATAATAGAATATGATTATTCTGTATTTACATAAATATTTTGGGGTCTTCAATTTTAATTAAAAATATTTTTACTCGTAAAAGTTATTGTGTTAAGAGAGTGCCACCAGTGCTATATTTTAGATGACTAGTGCAGTAGATACTCGTAAATTATGACGAAAATACTATTTTTCTTCTAAAAGTAGATATAAGCCAGACATATTTTTAGTATCATTTAACTAGTCTGATGATGCCGACGTTGTTACAGTATCTGCGTTATAGTAAAGTTTGTCACTTCTCTTTAAGTACTTATAAGAACCATATAATTATCACTACTGCAGAATGTGTTAGAAATAGGTGTGATAAGAGATGTTTATCCGTAGATTTCTAACCGACACCTCAGGACGTCTGCGGCAGCATGCCCGACGCAAAGCATATCTGGGGTTGATTATTACAGACGTTATAGGCGCTACTTAGTTACCAAGAAGATCGCTTTCTCGTTCGCTACTTCTATGTCCAAACCAGACAGCCGATGTAAACTTACTTCTTACTTTTTTATATCAAAATCTACCTTAGGTAAACATAAATATATCTAATTTAGTTTAACAAATACGTATATATATTGATTACCTAAATGTTGTGGCAAAACAAGGGAGCATTTCTTGGAAATTGTATTATCACGAGGCGATGCGCCGAGTTAACGTTCATACTTGACCCAAATGTATTGTTACAATGGAAATGTTTGACTGTTAACTCCCCACTTTGACTACATAGTACTAAACGTTTAAGTTACGTGAGTCGAAATGTAAATGGAATTCTGCAAATAAGTACACCGTATACTACCTTTTACTTACTTCTAAGAATTAACTGGGAAATTGATATAAATCTTTCGGTTCTCTAGGGCTACGATCATACCTATTTCTGCCTCCTTTTTTTGGTTGACGAGGGGGAAACCTTCAAAAGGAACCCAGTGCCGTGGGAGCGGCACGGGGATACGTGGTTTTTAC
>DWRA01003143.1:0-12585 GCA_018250295.1 Spathilepia clonius
TTGAAGGGTGTGGTAAGGGAGATAAACCTAACGAGGCATTCCAACTTAGTCCTCAGGGGTAGCAACGCATCTGTGGTGGACTTCAGTTTGGATTCTCGTCTTACCTGGGGTGGATAACAAATGTCCATTTACCATCAGGTGGACTGCATGCTTGTTTGCTACTCCATTATAAAAAAATATTTTTTTGTTGATGAGGGGGAAACCTTCAAAAGGTTTCCATGAGCGGCAGTTGTCACTTACTATCAGGTTTTTTCTTTTGATAATAAAATGAAATAAGAACAATCACTTTGATGACTAAGAATTGTCTTAAAATGTATAAATTATGTCGTAATTATATTGTAAGTTAAATAAAGTATTATTGATGATCGCAGTCGTTCTGGATTCGATCCCCGGCCATACAGTTAAAAAGTGATGAATTATATCTGTTGTAAATAAGTAAATTTATAATTTATAATAAACGTGTAACCTCATTTCACTACGTATGTCACATTAAAAAAATATATATAATTCTTCCCTGTCATATTAATATTAAAATGTTATGAGTTGGTATTTCAGTTAATAAATAGTAAATTTAAAATAAAGGTTGTTTAAATGATTTAGAAGATTCAGCTTTACATAAAACCGACATGTTAATAATTTCAACAATATCTGTGTTGTTTGGGTGTTTGTATATTCCTTTTTGTGTGTTCATGGCACCCATGACACAGGAAAAATCAAGTATCGGCAATGAGTGCAGAAAACGGTATTTGAATATTACATAAATTAGTCAACAAATTACCATTTTAATTTAATATTTGGTTTATGTTGCGTTTCCATTGCTACTTTAAAATAAAAAGTTTACAAAACATACTTGGACATTACCATGCCTTCCTGGAATTTGGTGGATGCACTGCCGTGCGTACATAAATCCATTGTATATAAAATTACTTTACTTTTTTCGGACAGACAGAAACGGAAGCTGAATTTTTCCGACTGCGGAGGACAAATTTTTTTGAGCGTATGTATGTCTTATTGTCAACGACATTGTGGCAGTGACATAGACTACATTTTAAGCTATCGAATTTTATATTTCTAGAAAAATCTATACTAATATTATAAAGAGGTAAGATTCGATTTTTTGTTTGTTTGTTAGAAATGAATAGGCTCCGAAACTACTGGACCAATTTCAAAAATTCTTTTACCTTTAGATAGCGATATCGTTCCTGCTGAACATAGGCTACTTTTTCCGCGGCAAAATGCTTCATTCCTACAGGAAAACGGGTAATAGGGCAACGGGTAGTAAGGATTATCTTTCCCTACATATCTTTTTCACATAACTTCTTAACGACTGAACCGATTGGGTTGAAATTTTATATGGGTATTTTAATGGTTTCTTAGATGAATTAAAAATACAATTGGGCCCGGTAGGTGGCGCTGCTCTCGGGACGTCAACTTCTAAATGGCTTGGCTTGGCTTTAGGACCTATATTTTTTTTAGCACAGGTGAAACCGCGAGGCGCTGCTAATAATTTATAAAATGGAACGCGCGCGAAATTTCTTGGATTTTCTTTGCGTGGAACCCTAATATAGTGTCTGTACAAAGTAGCCTATGGTTACTCTTTATAACATGAGCTATATAGCGGTTAAAGTAGGTCCAGCCGTTTCAGAGATTAGCCACATCAATTAGACAGATATACAAAAAAAATTATAACTGCGTTTTTAGCATAGGTACCCTATATACCTTCAAATACATTCACTAAATTGCTTTTGATAAAAATATTTCGGCTTGCTATACATTAAATTTCTGACAATATAAAATTAGAGGTATCCAACGAGACTTAACTTGTTTAAAAAGGACGTAATTAACAACACTAATTGAATAATTGAAATATTACGATGATGTCATTTATTTTTCGTCTCTGAAAATGACTAAATGTCAGTGTAGACAATCTTTACTGAGTTTTCAACAATACGCAATATGTTCTTACTACACTTTATTTGAAATTGACTCAGTATTACGTAACTTTTTAGGTATGACGACTCCACGGTGACCCAAGTGTCAGACGCTCAGGTTTTGAAGCCGAAGCCGCCGCGAATGCCGTACTTGCTCATGTACCGCAGACATGACACCCTGCCCGCGCACCGCGCCGCCGGCAAGCCGGAGTAGCTCGCTGAACTACGGCGTACGTTGGACACGATTAGTGAAACAGTTGATGTGTTGTAAATAAATAATTATAAAACGTGTGCCTCATTCGGAAAAGACTAAATTACTGCACAACGAAGTTATCCCGTATTCGTAGGTAATGTAAGTTTATAACGTTTATATGATAGTAGTAAAAAGCTAAACAACTTGTGACCGATTGTTGTTACCCGTATCGTTTCCTTTCTTGCACAAAACTTTCGTGTATTTATTTCTTTTGGTCTTATTGTGTACTTGTCCAGTGATCTGTTTTGGGTTTTATCTTACATTGGTGTTTCAATGAGCTTTTTCTGTTATCGGATGTAACGATTAGGTCTTTTTCTGTGTACATAGTGTGTATATATTTTAGGATGCTTTTAGATGTAGATTCGTTTACACAGATTAACTACTGTGTAAATCATATTATTATGTAAAATACATTTTCATTGTACAAAGTACAGAATGGCGACATTTTGTTTATTTATCTTCTTCAAAATGAATGTAAATTCGGGGAAGTATTCTATAATATTAATTCTATTTATGAATAAATATTCTTTGTAAATAAATTGTATGTAAGGGGTATTGGGCCTACTGTAATGAAAAATAAGGAACAAAGTAATGTCTAAGCTTTTTTAAACATAAATTTGTAAAATGTGAATTGGCTGTTTGGGGGGCTAACGTCGGTTTTATGATTTTTGTACATTAATATATTTGCCTTAACTCCTCAGAGTTATTACGTTGTGGACAATACGGAATTATTATAAATTAAAGAAAAAATATAAAAAAAATGTGTGTCTATATATAAAGTTACTACGGCATGCAACAGCTATTCTGCAAACTGATGGAAAGTACAAAGAAACGATTATGTTGTGATATTGAAGTCAGGTTAATACCAGGATGCATTTTAGGAAATATAACAATAAAATGTGGTTGTCTACGCTATCAGTTGGCACATTGACGTGTAATATAAAATTTCGTCCTACTAGTGAGGGATTAGTTTTTAAATGATGGAATGAGTCGATGGTGAAGCGTTTGAGAATCGGTGCTTTGATGGACTTAAAGTTTTGGTGAGTGATACGTGCCCTTGTTATATGTGATACGGAAGGAATGACGGAGGACGATTATGTGGATCGGTTAGTTGTATAAATATTGTTATAAATATGTAAGTGTTAAATAGAAATAGATTATATTGTCTCGCCCTTGGTGTACCGTGTGGAGGATGTCTGTTTTTAATATTATTCAAAAATTAAACTTGAATCTTTGAATTAAAATATGCTGTGTTGAATGGTGTTTCGGTACAAATGTGGTAGAAAAATTTGAATGCTAGCTAATATGTTGGGTATAAAATTGTTTACGTCAGCTATTGGTTATTATGAATTTATTTTATGTGTGACTAAGAGTATTTTTTTTCAAGCATAGCTGTGCTATCTTAAAAATCGTATATTAACTTATGTTAATAGTGAATAAATCTGATCTCACAAAAATGTTGTTTGGATATACATATTAACATGCGTAAAGTGGATGTAAATTTTGATTTTTTTTTGTGTGTATTGAAAGCAATACGTCATGTTTCAGTGTATGCATTAGTTATACTAGAATGAATCTAAATTTTATAATCGGCTATTGTATGGAATTACATGCATAAGAAAGTATCACTCGACTTTGTCAGGTTTATACGAGCCCTGTGTTGCAAACTTTGATAGTAAGCTAGTGAAACTAGCGTCCTATAGACAGATAACTTGAATCATAGAGATGGCTCGCTAGTAAAATCGCTTAACGATTCGATAGCTCGAAGAAACACTTTGAAATAGAGCTTAAAATTACGTAACGAGCTTAAATTTACGTACTACGTAAAGCATACATATGCTCGATTTTAACTGCATGAAACATTCGTTTAGTGTCAACCAGGAATAATGAAATGAAATTCGTAATTTTAAATTGTCGCTTCGGAGTAATATAATGTAAACATGTTTGTATTACATAATAATAAAAAGTTGTGAAGCTGATCAATGGACAGGGCGGCTGTCAGCTCCTTCCGCTAAAGGCACTGCTTTTGAATTTTATAACGTCAACGTTTTACACCGCTAGACATACCCTACCAAGTCGTTATTAATTGGAAACTTCTGGAGTAGCGTTGGATGTATCCGCGATTTTTTTCGTCCTAAAGAGACGCGATAACCAAAATTAGCCGGTATATGAACTGACTACCTTGCCCATTGATTGCTTGCGGCCTTATTATAAAAAAAAATACTGCGAATTTTTATGAATATGGAAATGATGCTAATTGGTTATTGACGAGATGAGTGACTATATGGCTTCTTTTTAAGTGTTAATAGTCTAAAAAGCACTTTGGTTATGTGTCCAAATTAAACAGAATAAAATTAGTGTTAATATAGTCAATTTAATGCTATTGTAAATAATGTCGAAATAGATTTAGTCAATAGTAGTATAATATCTGATGCAGAGTTATGACTTAACGTACTAAGCTTTTATATGTATAACTTGGTTGTTGATTTTCGTTTTATTGGATTGTGGGTAGCTCGTAAAGTAGTTGGGTGTGACTGGCAATGAATATAAATATATAGCTTTCATGTATAACTACGTACATGGATAGGAAAACCAAGTGTAGGCTAGAATTATATTCCTACAACGTACTTATAAAAATATTTTACAATACAAATTAGATAAGATTCCCATAAAATTGTCATGAATGTCATTCAATAGGCGTTGAATGGAAGGGCAGTTTTGTCATTAGCCATAAATTCGTATTGGATGTATCTAGATCATTTTAATATCATTTAAAAATATCGTAAACATTACATTAGGTAAGTCACATTTTTAGCAAACGTACATGAAGTTTAAAAGAAATTGTAGTGTAGTAGGTTCCCTATGTGCCATGTTTCATACGGTCACGTAATATTGTAGTTGACAGGCGTGTACACTCAATTTGGACGTAATATAGGGGACGGGAAATAGTGTTTTGGCTATTAAATGTAAAGTGCTAGTCACGTGTCAACCACTGTTTAATTATCTTTATAAGGATTACATAACGCATCTTTATTATCTGCCATATGATGGCAACTATTATAGCTAGGAAAATACCAAATTAAACTAATTGAAATTGTTACAATTGAAAAATTTGGTTATCACTTACACAACGTCGGTTGGAGTAAATATAGTCGTAAAGGAATGTAATTTTGGCCTAATTTTATTATACCCAATATTTGTATGTCTATTGTATAATAAAGTAGCTATGGAATTGGTATGATTTTTTTATATAGCAGGACATTAAGCACCTATAGTTGCACAAATCGTTTGTTTTTTAACCGCATGTTGAGATCGTGGCTACATATTGATGGAAACAGTCTACGGCACGATAACAAACTAGAGTGATTTTATGGTTAAGACTGAATGTATGGTCCCCGAGTGACTTGTAATTTATGTAAAAGAGCACACAATATAGTGAGTAAGATTTCTTGTACTAAATGCTGCCTTTTAGTTAAGTGTCTGTGTCGCATATTTATTAAAATAGTTTAACAGGAATTGGTATTTATGAAATAAGGGAACAAGTAATAATCGCCCACACGAGCGGCGCTGTGGGGGTTAATACAAAATGCTGCTAATGGTTTCACTAACATAAAATCGATGTATATTTCATACATTCACAAATTCTCCGTGCCCAACTGCAGGATTAATAAAATTAAAATTACATCTATATTGCGGGGATTTTCGCGACCCAATGTTCACGCTTACTTTTTAACACAATCAAAGCATAATATAATAATAACATTATATTAGGTAGGTAAGATATCCCCGGTAAAGTTGGTAAACATAGGATCCACATTAGACAATTTAGCGATCTTTCGACGTTGGTCGTAAAGTGGTCCGTTACCTCTACAACCATATTCTCTCGACTCCCACAGTTCTGCCTTATGAGCAAAAGTCAGCGAGCCTTAGGTTAAAAATTATTTCCACCTAGCTCTGGCATTTATAACTATGCACTGATTGATCCTATCGCAGTTGGCTGTGACGTTACTTAGGACATCGGCTGTTATAAATGACAGCACCATATTTAACATATTTATAGAGTAATCTTTATGTAGACACTGTACATTATGATTATCATATTATATTATATCTCAAATAATCGATTCTACATTAGGTTTAACGCATTCACTGTGTAATATAATTTCATTACGACGTATCAGATATCAATTTTGTTTCCTGTCGCAGCAGTCTTTTCAATTTTGCCGCTTTACAAAACAATTTGCTGAATTGTCAAAGTGTAAGAACATTTAGTGCCCTAATTAACATAATTAAGGCATGTAGTTATTGGATAACATCATTCTGTAGTTAACTACTCATTTTCAATGTATGAATTCGCAGGCTTATAACAAAGCCTTGTTAAAAATAAACAATGGTCTTTTATAGGGCGGCAAAATTAATTATGCAGCTAAATGTACATGCATTATTATAAAGTTTCTATTTAGTGAATGTTCCTGGTGAATTAGATTATAATTATATGATCAAATATGTGAATCGATTTAATTATAATAATTTTAATTGTGTGAATTTTGATTATTTAGAGCGTAACTTTTATAAATAGATGCCTAAGGTTTTTTTTTATGGACCAATTTCGCCTGTGTGCCGATTGTATTTATTCGCCGCGGAATTCACTTCTTATCATTAAAAAGGAACCATCTTTTTCAGCCCTATTAAATTTATTTTGGCGTTATTGAATATTTGAAATAATATGAATCTGATTTTACAATAAGCATTACATGTAGTATATCTGTTTCAGTCAGATTAAGCTCATTATCCGTAGAATAGAAATGAATTGTAGATGTTAAATTTGGAGAATCCATACATACATATCTTATTCATTTTAACCATATTGGGTATGAAATCTGTGTTTCAATATTTTGTCTTGTCAGTTCTCGTGGCTAATACATATTTTAGAGAATTTATTAAGGCTGTTCAAAATTACAAAACTAATTATTTTTATGCGTTTTCGTTTGTGGTCGTTTGTGGACAACGTTAAAAAATTTTTTTTTGATCTGATCTCGTCTTGATATGAATAGATAAAAATGGAGAACGTTCATCTTTTTCCTTTATAACACAGTTAATTTTATCTTTGTATTGTAAAACCATAAATAGATAGATTACTTGATTAAATATCACGCTTAAACTACAAGGAAAAATATTGGATTTGTCACTAAACTTTCATTCATTTTTCGTCTAAAGTACAGTCAGTGTTTTCCGGGAAAAGTACATACAAAGATTGCCCGTTTGAATAATGTAGAATTAAGTATGTTTAATGGGATAGGTTCGCGTATTGTCCAGATTCTTGCTCGTTAACATTACGTGCGAGTCATTACCATTATCAGATTGAAATATCGTTACTGAGGAAGCTAGTGACGGATTTTTTTAATAATTTAAACATTTGACATAAACGTTAATGTTAGCTCCTTGGGCATGCTAACAATCATCTTTATGTTAGCGAAATAGCTCAAAAATATTGAACTTTTATTAAATTCGACATTGATCGTTCATTGCCATTTAAGGGACAGGTAAAAATTAAATGTATAAATATATTTTTATACACTTTGTAATACACTAAAAGTTCAACAAGTAACAAATGTTAGGATTTTAGTTTTATTCGTATTTTAAATACCTAAGTAGTATTTTGGTCATAATTTTTGTTATGTTGCGCTTAAATTAGTATGCATTAATGAAATCGTTTTTATTAGCTATTGTTAACGATTGAGCCGAAATATATACAATTTTAAGAAATATCATTCAAACATACAACAGTATGTTACTGTGCAAAGTTTGATAGTATATTTTCTGAATATAATAAATTCATGTTTACTGATTTTCTAAAAACAAGTATTTTAATAATGTATTTTTTTGTTGTTCGTTTTCATAAACAACTTACGTAAAAAAAATAGTCTGCTATAATGAAATTAGAACCATCATGCGTTGTCATCCCAACCAAATGTGTATGTAAATTTTCAGCTCAATCAGTTGGCTCAATTGGTTTAAAATTACGTTGCCAGATTAGATCAGTTAACATAAATACAAACTAACAAGGCAAGTTAAATAAAAGCCTGTAAAAAAGTAAAATATAATTTCCGCGTAAATTATGTCTTATTTACATTAAAATTTTATAAAATTCGTTTTATTACAATCTAGCTGAAATGAAGTGTTTTCGAATAGTATAATTATTTTTAACTGTTTGGGCGCACCATTGCATAAATCTTGGAATTATTATTTTTATGCACATGGTTTGCGTAAGTAGTTTATAAATAATATGTAGCGGCGGCTAAATAAGTGTAACTACACCATGACAATACTGCAATTGTAGTACTCTAAATATTTTCACAACTCATCCACTCTGTGTCAAAATAATCCCTTTATCGATTAGTAAATTAGCTAAAGAACACACGAATGAAGCTTTGTTGTGAACGATAAAGAACAATTTTATTTTAGGCCTGTTCGTATACCCTGCGTCGCTTTACCGCCCTATATTACAAAATCCAATATATCCATTGTGAATTGAGGTTCCATTTAGTTCATATTCTTACCATGTATACGAAACCAACTGATTAAACTAGTGAAGCTAAATTCACTATCCGTAGTAATAGTGAAGACCACTATTATAAAGCATGTACTCGAAGAGGCCCTACCAAAAAGGGCGCCTACTCAAGTTTATTTTTTTTTTCATAAATGTTTTAGTGCGTAGATACACAACAAAGCATATTTCACATAGCAGCCTGCATTTAAAATTACTTCTAGTCCCAAAATAATAAAAAAACTTTGGTGGTGCAATTAATTCATTACAAAATACGAATATTATTAAAAATACGTTACCAATTAAAAACGAAATATACGAAGAACTGTTTATGCGAATTTGTGCAATAGTTTAAAAACCTGATATTTTTGTTTAAGAAAAACTAACAATGAACACTTCGGCGGTCTATCGACTTAGGTTTTAATTTTTGCTTAACTATATTATTATTTTTATATGAGAAGTTCATTATTTAAGTTAAAGATAATATTAGTATTTAAGATCCAAGGCTGTATTAAAAAGGATTGTTTTCCCCCAATGAGGTGGAGTGTAACGTATTTTTTTGTGTTGAAATTAATTTGAAGTATTGTGTAAAAATACTCCCATTGGTATAATAGACAAGGTCCAATAAAACAAAGGATACCCCCATTCGAAGCAGTTGCTTGGACATTGTCTATTAAACCGGCTTTTTAAGTTGTTAAATGGATATGTGTGTATGACTAATAATTATAAAATAATCCTTTATTTTGGTAACAAATTGGTGTTATGAAAATTTTGTTAATAAAATATGGTGTCATTCTGATTTTTTTTATTTGATGCTTTTAATCTTTCTGCACTCTAAAAAAGGCTAATTAAAATAAAAAGTAAACTGTTTTAAGATCACAGAGATGTACCAACTTTTCAATTAACAAGGATACATTCATATTTTGGGTATATATAAATAAAACATTTAAAAACCTACTGTATTATGTTTATTAAAAGCTTTTCATAATGAGTAATTATTTTTCATTTTCCACAATATTCTGTAAACAAATCATTAAAAAATATATACGCATTATAAACTGTAGAAATCAAGTAAAAATTCTTTGCAATATTGTGTACTTACCCTTACTCTGAATTTGAAAATGAGATACAGCAGCATGACGACTATGATCGGTAGAATCGACGACAATACTAGAATCCAGCCTACGATTACCTCAGCCGATGGCCATGCCATCATACCGGACAAAAATGTTATCTGTGAAAAAGTATCTTTTGTAAATAAACAATACAACTATTATTTCTATGTCAATTAAAGTAGCCTTGTTTGATTAACAACTAATAAAAATTTAAAAATAATTTTCATAACGGCGTTTTGTCTAGTATTATTCTTAAAAAAAAAAACATTAAATTTATACCCTTGTAAACCCCTTTACATTTGTAACTATGTCATAGTGGTCATAGATTATACGATTATCTTGTGAATTGTAACAATAATTAAGTAGGCATTGGTCCTCCCACTTTTATACTAAACTTAGTAACACTTCAAAAGAGTAATAACCAAAAGTACTATAGGAGACAGGGCCCAGCAGACCCGCATGAACATGCACGGGTATTCGCCCACAGCGAAGTAGACGTCCTCGCAGAAGGTGGTCTGCCCGTAGCCGTAGGAGACGGCCGCGGCCGCCGCCGCCGCCAGCAGCGCGCGCGGCCGCGACACCGCCCACTGCATCAGGAAGTTCACCACGTACAGTCCGCCCTGTAAAAACAAAACATTACCTTCTTTATTACTTCACGGGGGTCTTCATAAATATACTAAACTTGATTGGAGGAAAGCTCCAGTTATGTAAAATCCTTACTCACTAAAACTTAGTGGCCACTTGGCGTACAATTTTCCCTGTTGTGTTCGGGGTAGAAGTATTCCTAAAGGTACCCAAATTGGAAGAAAGGCCCAGTTATGTAAGATTAAAACACCCTCACGAAACATATAGCTGGGAAAACCCCAAGATTTTTAATAAAACGCACTGTTGATTAATTGATTAATTATCACCGAAACAAACTATTAGTAACATGAAATTTCAAAATCATTCGGTTCTTCTTTATAGTTCTTTAACAATTTATATTCATAAACCTTCTTCAGTAATCTAATGAAACATTGTACGAAATAGGTAGGGCCATTCCTTGCGTACTTAATTTCGAGGAGGTAACACGAATATTTTTACGATGACTATTATACGAACCTGCGTGCACACTGTAATAATTCCTATAATACAGAAAAGTGAAGAAATGAGTATCAGAAACGCCCAAGTTATCTTCCGTATGGATCGCCCACTGAGTGCTGATATTATCGTTTGTACGAGCAATGCCTGAAACAATCACAAAGTTAACAGCGAGATATTTTAATTCGGTTCCAGTAAGAAGTGGCCTATGTACACCTGTTTAATGTTTGGTACCTTTGCGTGAAAGTCAAATCGAAAAAGATTCAGCCACTTTCAAAGAAAATATCCATAAAGTTGTATATTCATGTAAATTAATAGTATGCACGTAGCTGTGTATGCATCGACAAATGCAAGCAGAGGGTACGTACTTCTATTGTATTAGCTACCTATTGATATTATAAATACTCGAAGACTATATTTTTGTCTTTTGGACCAAATTAGCATATGAATAAAATTTATTTTATTTTTATTATTATGTCTATTGTTTACCAAATTCTGTAACTTAAATTGTCAATAAGAATGTAATAAATGCTCTATTTTAAGTACCCACAAATTAAGAAATTATATAAAATGTTCCACAATGAACCAATAAGGATATATGCAAGAAAATGAACTAACCGTGGACGAAAGTGAAAGCACAAATAAACTAAAGAACACCAGTGCCGCCCAGAACTGGCTGCCAGGAATTCGCGCCACATAGTCTGCCCATAGGACTACGGAGGATGATGACCCTGCAAGTATAAATGTATATAAGAATGTAAGTAATAAACACAAAAGGAATTGCAGCTGTGATATTGTGGCGACTTCCCGCAACTCATCAAGAGATGGCGCCACTGCATTCTGAATCACAACTGTTTTGTCAACACCTGTATACACACAGGCTCCGAACTGATACTGTCGGAGTACCGCAGCTCCTCAGGCATGCTCACCTAGTTCGGCTGGAGATCATCATTTGCCAAAACACAAAAGGGCAATTCGAAATTACTTGTCAATATCGATCTTTAGTAGACAAAATATGGGATAAATTGATTAATAACGAGCGTTAGCAGCAGCTATGTGTTAACCGGCAAAATGCGTCCTGGCAGCTGCTCGTCTAACAAACCTCTAGCTACATGTGACGAATTCCCAGAAGCGATTTGAAATAAAAATAAATTTTACCAATTTGAACAATTTAAGATAATTAATAATTAATTATTACCAACCGTAATATTTTTACTCAACGGCCTGCTGTTTCAAAACTTGACTAGTTTGTTGGCTTAACTTTTTATTAAATAGCAGGATCGTATCAGAAAACGCGCCATTTACCTTTCCCGCCAAAATTTTACAATTTTTTAAACAACGAATCGAAAACAATATACGCGGATAACTATCTACAGCCAAAAAAAATAATCACAGATTACATATTTGTGATGTTTAGTTAGCCTGCACACTTGAGTTTTTTGAAAAAATAAACAAATTCTCAAAAAGTGTGTCAAGTCTACTAATTCGCACTTGTCCAACACGGTGGACTTCGGCCTAACCACTCTCACTCTGAGAGGAGACGCGTGCCCAGCAGTGGGACAGTAATGAGTATGACGATGATAATAGCTAGTAGTTTCGTAACATGCACGACCTATAAAGTCACAGCAGAGTAACATAACCCACCTCCCCAACATGTTG
>DWRA01003144.1:0-12583 GCA_018250295.1 Spathilepia clonius
TTTGTACTACGTATTTTTAATGTTTTTTTACTTTCATTTTTCCGTGTACAAAAACTTATAAATAAATAAATAAATAAAATCTTGTCCTATATGTGTGATTCTATGTGTTAATTGGAATCACATTTTAAATAGTGTAACCGCGACATGTTCTATTGTATAAAAGTTTTATTTTGTTAAGTTTTTGTTTTTTTTTTGTCGTGACAAAATACTTAGTTAAGACTTGCCGGCTTTTGCAATTATTTTAAAGATTTTGTAAATATTTTTAGTATTTAAATTACTTCTATATAATAATTTATCAATGAATTATGTGGTGTTGGGGGTATCATTGTATTATGGGAGTAATTTATTTTATATTTAGTAAGATGAATTAACGATATGTGCACTGGATCTCGAGTTCGACTCCCGGACAAGTGGAAATTTTATTGATAATTTATCAACCAGTTTGTAGACAACTATTTGTACCGTTTTTATGTACTTGTCTTTAAGTCTTTCACAATAACATCCATAGGTAAGTTAGGGATACCACGACACAAAATGTTAAAAATGAACACATTCCAATAAAAATACGATTTAGTTCATATATACATCCAATGTCAGGAACCTGGTACTTTCGGTCCTGAAGTACACCTTCGCACAAACCACCAGCGACAAAAGATAAACCTGTAGCAAACAGGGTCGTAACTGCAAAGTGAAGATTCGTTTTGATTTTTGATTTATCCGGGAAGTTATTTTGTGATCCAGTGCACACTCATAGCCCACCGAAGTTATATTTGAATTCTAGGATTATATGATACAATATTGTTGCTAAAAAAAGATGAAATAAGAACTCTGTTAACTAAAGATATGAACGAAGCAGTTTTGTAATTTTTTTTTTTTTTAACTTGGCTGTCACGCTTCCGTGCGTCTAGATATGTTACATCCGTTGCTAATAATCAGTCTATTAAATTTGTTGGCTATCATTTTGATCTTTGGGTGGCAAAAATAGGGTAGATCGAAATGATTACCATAACACATACTGCTGTAAAAAATAGATATGTTTATCTGTAATATATGATAGTACCCTGTACCGCTAGATCTCGATTAGAATAGTTTAGTCGTTTATTGTATAGTTGTAGTTGTGTGCTTTAAAATAAAAAAGTATTTATTTTTGTAACGATGATATTATTAGTTAAATATTTTTTATTTTTTATTTAATCGGGGTAGAATTTTTTGGGGTTCCACTAAAACCCCCCCCCCCCTCCCCCCATTCTTGTTTCGGCCTTATAACAAAAATGCTAAGCGCTGCTGTATTCTGGTTTGAAGGGTGAACTGAGTGAGATATACTTATCCGAGACGATCCAACTTAGTCCTCAGGGGTAGCAACGTATCTGAGATCGACCTCTAGTAGGTACTGTAATCTTATCTGAGGTTGATGGCAGATGTTCGTGGGCGGCAGTTTCCACTTACCATCAGATGGACTGCATGCTCGGTTGCTACATCAATAAAATAAAATAAAAGTATTTAATGTAAGTTAAGAATTTTGAACAGGTGATAGTTTTAGAACATAATCGTATCTATGTAACTGTAACTAAAAAATTACGTCATAGAAATGCTTTAGGAAGTAATATAGTTTCCTTATTGATTTTTATTTCGCTTTGTACATAATTATCATTGTCGACATAGTGTCATAGAATAGATTATGATGATATGATATATAGATTATGATGATATGATAGAATAGATTATGATGATGTATAAAATAAACGCTGTGTAAGTGCAGAATTGTCCAAAATTTTATGAAAATCATTATTCTATTTTTTAATTTGTTGTTTGGTTTTATTTTGGTTCATATTTACATTGTGCCTCATAAATACTTTATTACACAAAATTCTAATCATAGTCTCTATTACCATCAAAATAGAATGTCTTAGCATATTAACATATAACTATGTTGTTACAGGGTTTATACAATTGGAGTACATATATACAGCAACTGCTAAAAAGCCGTCAATACTTGTTCAAAATTATATATTCACGCAAACTACTTCTGACCCGAGATACTACGGCTGTACGAAGAAGTCTCGTAAGTGTAAGGCGAAGTTACGCTTCGATTCAGTCGGAAATCTTAAATTTCACTATTTAGTACATAATCATAAATCACCCAGCGGGTATTTAGATCGCTATGGGCGTTATATAAGATTTTAAGTTGGATGTATTATAACTGTAGTGTTTAGGTTAGGTTGGGTTATACCGTTGGGTTTGAAGGTGGTAGAAACCTTTGTAGTTCGACTCCGGCGGCACCACCGCCACATTTATTTCTGCCTAATAACAGCAGTGGTAAGCGCTGCTGTGTTCTGGTTTGAAGGGTGTGGTAAGGGAGATAAACTTAACGAGGCATTCCAACTTAGTCCTCAGGGGTAGCAGCGCATCTGTGTTCGCCTTCAGTCAGGATTCTGGTCTTATCTGGGGTGGATCACAAATGTCCATGGGCGGCAGTTGCCACTTACCATCAGGTGGACTGGAACAAAAAACCGTCACCTGTTTCATGGTGTTGTATGACTAAGGTATAAAGTATTGTGAGGCGTTACAACTTAGCATTTGACGCATTTATAAGGAACTAGATCGGGTTAAAGATGGGAGAAATTGGGTTGTGTGCTCGTTTCCTTGTACCTTTCTTGTAGATGATCTGGTTAGATTAGATTGAAGTTTGTACGCTAATAATGTTTCATTGACAACTTGACCTTCGAATATTTTTCTGACAACCTATATTTTTGTACTAATTTATAAGTTATATATAATTGAGTTTGTTTACATTTAACAATTTGTAACATTCATCATTCACCAATTTTTGAAGGTCGTTATATCCGTTATCTCATCACAAACCTCATTATATGATAAGAAGGATTGTAAATATTGACAGGGATTTTAATAACGAGATCTGCATAATGAACATGTGAATTGTCTAATAAAGTTCTTATTTTTATTATTTCTGTATTGTTATGTAAATAAATCAAGACACTTCTTAATGTCACATTGTTTTTAATTGTGTAAAACAATTATTTGTAAATATATCATGAATAATATCTTTTCTTCGAAAAATGAGATTTTATTTACAGAAGTTAATTATTATTTTCTTTGTTACATTAAAATATTAATAAACAAATGTACTCATATACTCATATTATACAGAGTGAATTTTTCAAGTGAGTGTGGATGGCGAAATCGAAACCTAAAATGATGAAAAATTCTGAAAAGAGTTACAAGGCCAGTTTTGATGAAAATTACGTACTAGCTACCTACAAAAAATAACCAACATTATTTGATGGCATAATACAGGTGTGTTTTTTTTATAAAAATCTTTCGATTTCCGTCTAGGGAAATAAATTTCTTAATGATACAGTTTCAGATTTTATCAAACGCGGCCTCCTAACTCCTCGGCATTTTTTGCTAATCTATCTAGATTCGGATTTCGCACTCTTAAAAAGACAACCTGTATAAGTTTATACTAATGTAAGCTGATCAATACTATAAATTTATAAATTAAGATGTATATTACGAATAACGACTAAGTAATAAACACTTTTAAAACTCCAGAAGTAAATTACGAGTTTATAGAAACGTCGAGGTACAAGAAGCCATTGCTGTATATTGAAGAGTACACTTTTGGACAAACCACAAGCGACAGTAGATATTGGAACTGCAGTCAGAAGATGGCTCTGAAGTGTGAAGCGAAGGTCCGCTTCGATTCCCACGGGAATCTGGTGTACCATTACTTGCATCACAATCATAATCCGCCCAAGATGTACAAGAGCAGTGACGGGACCTACATCAAGATTAATAATTAGCTAATGTTCAATAGTGATAGCCTAGTGGTTGAAACTTGGCTTCTCAGTCAGAGGTTCAAGCACCAGATGCACACCTCTGATTTCTCAACGTTATGTGCGTAATAGTTAGTAAATTAATTACCACTTTCTATAACGGCTTAAACGTCGTGAGGAAATACACTTGAGACTTCTTTAAAAAAGTTTTCAATGGTGCATGAAGTCTACCAATACGCACTTGGCCAGTGCGGTGGACGATGGCCTAGGCTATCACTCTGAAAGAATATCCGTGCCCAGTAGTGAGTTGACGAATAATATTAAATAAGAAGTAATATTATTTTATGTTTCGTAAAAGTAGTAATATCACGGTTAGTACAATTCTTCTATATAATGTTTTTCGATCTTGTCAAAGTATTATATTTCTTAAAGTTAATTTGTCGATTTAGAATTATTTTAACATTATAGACATAGGTGTAGAATATTTATAGCGTGATTTAAAAAGATATCTACCGCTATCTAGTCTTCCTGTCATAAAATAAGATTTAGCTTCCTATGAAGTAATGAAATTAAAAAGAATAAATTGTAAATATTTATACAACGTTATTTGTGCCTACTATGTATGTTTTTATGAAAATAATAGTTAATGAATAAGGCTATCATAAATACAATTTACTATAGTCACGTCGAAAAAGAATAAGTTCTTATGTACGTACATAAATAGTAATGTACATATATTTTTAAAGCATTGAATTCCAGTTAGTAAACGTTATGTGAACTATGGTAGCAGAAATTTATTCCAGAAACCGTTAGTCTAAAATTACACTTTCGGGAAGACCACTAATGATAGAACTGAAACTGTAGCCTGAAAGACTATAATTGCTAAGAAAAGATTCGTTTCAACTTCCACTGTAAAATTTAATCCCATCAGTGATCGATCTCTCCGAATTATAAAAGCAAAAATAAAACATATGTAGGTACATAATTTGTAATTAATTTAGAAAAATGTTATAACAAATAAATATAAAAAAAATCTTATATCGTTTTTCTCCATACTAATAGTTTATTTACGTATATACAAAATTTTTAGCAATATAATAACGAGCTCCAAATGACTAATGAGTTTTTTTTTAAACAGAAATCAAATACGAGTTTATAGAAACCTCAAGATCTAAGAAACCTTTGCTATACGTCCAGAACTACACCTTCGGGCAGACCACATGCGACAGTAGGTACTGGAATTGCAGCCAAAAATTCTCTCACAAGTGCGCAGCGAAGATTCGATTCGACACCCACGGCACGATGGTGTTACATAAGCTAAACCACAACCACGATCCACCTCAGTTTTACAAGAGCAAAGATGGGACTTACGTTAAACTTAACAAATAAAATAACTGTGCCTATATTTTAATGCGGAAGTCGGTAGTAACTTGCGCCTGTTATTAACAAATCATCCTTTAAATTTTTGACTACCAAAGATCGAATTTTGACGATTTGTAACAAGCAGAAATTGTATCGATTGATGATACACAAAGCATTATTAATAACTATGAGATCTAAGATATCGGTGAAATGAAAACAAAATTTATTGGTTATTAAATGTATAGTGATGTCAAAAATAAGTACCAACTTCAACTTGACCACATCGTGTTTGTACTTAATTATAACCAATGTCACACATGTTGTTATAACGTAGAATAATGGAAAGTTTGAGTATAAAAAAGTAGTTTAAAAACCTACAAATATATGATTAAGAATAAAATGTAAGCTTTGCTATGCTGTTAACTTGATCTTATTATATATTTAAAAAACCATTAACGTTTTTGTAGGTCGTTGTTTGCTAATTTTCTTTGATTTCATTGGCTGTATTGTTGTTGTGTGTAGTTAATTAGTAACAAATAATATTTAGTACACTAATAAAAGTACAAAATTATCCTGTTTAATATGATAAATTGATTAGGATTAATAGAGAAAAACAGTTGTTAGTAGAGAATTTAAATTGTTTGCTTTAGTATGTAGTAATTTGAAAATAAATTAAATTATTAAATATGAATAACTTTTTATTATTTCTGTACCTTCATAACCTCTTCTATTATTATATACATAACTACTGCAAATTATTTTGGAATCGATATTATGTGTAACGTACTGTTTTCATAATATTGATAATAATTTTCGAAATGTCTCTTTATTCAAAAAATTAAGAAGGGCCGTAATATGTTCATTACCTAATTCAAAATAGGGTACCGCATGGCCATATCTCGTTAAGTGTGTTTTAAATGAACATATAGTTGTTGGCATTAACGATACTGGAAAATGAATATTGTTTCTAAGGACATTTGGAACTTTATAGGATTTGCCAATGCATTACCGTTTTTACCTTTACGCACTTTTTTAAGAAGTTTCTCATTCTCGGAATTCTACGAATTCTGTTGTCTTCCAAATTAATCAAATATTTAATACTTTGTCGTGGTAATCTTTGAGTACTTTGCTTTTGTTAAACCACTTTTCTTATATATTCCAGATCTTCTTTATGAAATCGTCACAACAAGAAACGGTAGATCCGTGATGCTGCTTCAAGGTTATTCGTTTTCCGACAGCTGGAAATCACGTATGTGGTACTGTTCGAAGCGAAGGTCTATGAATTGCAAAGCGCAGGTGATTCTCGACAAGTTTTCATGTATAAAGAAATATAATATGAATCATAACCATCTTCCGTGTAGTGCGGATAAAAAACTGAGCAGAGGAATGAGTGATGGGAATGAGTATGACTTTTCTTCTTAAAAATGTTTTTTTCTGTTGTTTGTAAATACAAGCATGTGAACGCCCGGATGCAGAACAAACGAAGATCATGATTTTCTCCGCCTAGCCGAAAATTCAACGTTGAGCTTCGGCCCAGTAGACGCAAGGTGTAGAAATTAGAGATTTTACTTAAAAGCACTTTTTATGCACACTGTTATACATGAAATGAGCTACTTTATTAATAGAGGATAATGACGCCATTTGCTGCTTCTCATGCCGTTATTCTGGTTTTGAATACACTTTTAATTATTAGTCATAGGTCACTTACACTATTGTGAAAATTTTACTAATTTATTTTTAGTATCTACACCAAATTAAAAAAATATTGGTTTGTGAACTTGAGTTATATATCGTGTTTGTTTGTTATAACGACTTTTTGACATAGTATACTAATTCTTTAAAACTTAATTTTTGAAATTGTTACATACGTATAGAATTAGATATAACTTAATGTTAATTGTAAATAAAATTTTGTAAAATCTCTGTAAAATAATTTTATTTATTTTAAATTTTATTAAATATATTACTTACATTTAAAACAAGATGGTTTTATTGATTTGATATTGTGCCTATATACTTTATATTGTTAGGTCTCACCTTAGAGACCGAATCGACGCCTGCCAATGTTAAAAATATAAATATTAATTTAAATTAAATTTTAACATTTATATGCTAAGTGATATTTTGATTTCCGGTTCATTAGCCGTTTTATCTATTTCTCTATATTAGGTATTATCAGAGCTACAACATGTTATCTCTGAGAAAAATCAATAATACTTTCTAAGAACGGCACGCTTGCCAGGAAAGCCAATTTCTTCGTATATATCGAACTCATTTAAAAATGCTTCATTGCAAACTCACCTTATTAAAGTAGAATGATCCCTAGCCTTTAAGATACCAGATACTCATATTAATTTATTTTCATGGTATCAGATTTCACCATTAGATACATAGAGTCGCTTCGCGGTGGCAAGCTTCTTATGCTGCAGGACTTCACTTTCTACAGGGTGGGCAAGAACTCCCACCAGTGGTACTGCTCGAGCAGGTACTCCACTAAATGCATGTCAAGGGTCAGGTTGAGTAATTCCAACCAGGTGGCAGAATACTTCTTGAAACATAACCACCCTCCACCGAGGTACTATAAAAGTAAAGATGGTGGATACATAAAATTTTAATGTTGTGAATAAAAAAAAAATTCTTACACGAATTCGTTTTATTTCTCTTATTTTAATTACAAATTTAGCGTTTGTACAGTGATAAAATGTGTTTTTTTAATCCTATGAAAGTGTATTTGATTAAACTTTTAAGACAGGTAACGTTCTAAAATTACTTATAAAATTCACCTATCTAAACAAAACGTATTTTTCAATTCGTACAGAACGAATTCGTATCGAACAGTAATTTAAAATAAAATTGAGCTGGGATTTTTGATCATGGATGCCATAAACCCACACACAGATAAGTACAAAAACGTCCAAACCCAAAAACAAACCTCTAAACTCATGTTCCACCTGGTAAGAAAACAAACATGAAATCCTGAGTGCAGAAGACCGCCACAGTAACCATTGACTAATGTGAATCAGTTAATATAAAAAAGCTATAACAATGACAAATTCCTTTGACATTCCAGATGTATCATACGAGTATATTAATTCCCATCGCGGAGGCTTCCTCATCATGGTGAATAACTACACCTTTTACAAAGCCAGCAAGAAATCCCATCAGTGGTACTGCTCCAGCAGATACGTGAATAAGTGTAGTTCGAAAGCCAAAATGGACCCTTTCAAGAAGCTGGTCGATTGCAACTTCAATCATAACCACCCGCCGCCGAAATATCATAGGACTAAAGAGGGGAAATATATTAAATTTTAAAACGTAACATTTTTTTTAACTTTCGTTTGGTCGGCGTCTCTGGTGACCCATTCATACAGCAATTCAAAGAGGAAATGCTGGTTGAAACGATGGTCATAATTTTTTCTGGTAGTGTCTTTTTCTAATATTTTTGTATTTCTTTTTTATATAAGCACAAATGCATAAGTTATGAATAATTTTTATTTGTACGTAAGTGTTAATAAAATTTGTACTTTTTAATAAAGTATCTTACATGTTTTAATATTAGAGCGCCTTCACAGTGGCGTTTTTCCAATGTACGCGTTCGATAGACGAATACGCAGCGGTGACACCGCGACATTGAAAAGCGTAACGTACTCTCTGGTAAGCGGGGAATACGTTGCGCTTCTCTTCATTATGTCGCTTTCACTTGACTGCAAATTCTTCCATAGCCTTTAATTTTTATTATTTCTCTTTCATAATAATTCTCTCTTCTTAAAGAAAGCCAATTCTGTTAGTGATAACATCAAATCGATCGTCGCGGCAGCTACGTTGCGTGTACGTCCGTAGAACGCCTACGCGGGAAAAATTACGTTATGAGACACATTTATTGTAAGTTTTGTACGTAAATTTAAAATAGATTTTCGTAGTATTCGTTTTTATATCTGCGCGTGCAAACATGATTTTGTTCAACATCGCGTATTAATAAGACCTTTAGTTGATTACCATTTTTGTAATTGTGATCAATGCGTTTTGTAATACAGCTAAAAATTACAAAATAGTGTTTTCTTTACGACAAATATGAAAGAGATGTGTGCCATGAACACAGAATAGAATAGGAGCGTGGGGGGACGGGAGGTGAGAGGGGTGGTTGGCCACCGATCGGACTTTTCAGGGAATGGAGAGTTTTTGCAAATCTGAGGACCTTATCTTCCGCCTTGTTTAGGAACAGTTTATTCTTTTAGTATTGTTTTTCACCGACCTATTTTAAAGGCTACCGATTTAATACAGCATGGAATCGAGAATAGATAAGTATATCTTCCAGATCAAGGCCATAAGGCCAAGTACGATTTGGTCAGGGAACATATCCTACACTCTGCGCAAAAGACGATTACGGAAACCATCGAGCAAAGTACGTTATCAGTTTTTATAAGTAGGCTCAAACACGATGACAAATTGTCTTGACATTCCAGATATACCATTCGAGTATATTCATTCTCATCGCGGCGGAATCCTTATCATGGTGAATAAATACACCTTCTACAAAGCAGGTAGAACCTCGCATCAGTGGTACTGCTCCAGCAGATATGGGACCCAATGCACTTCGAAGGTCAAAATGGACTCGTCCAAAAAGCTGGTCCATTGCAACTTCAACCATAACCATCCGCCACCGAAATATCATAGGAACAAGGAAGGAAGGTATATTAAGTTTTAGCGTAATAGTGAAGGGAAAAATAGGTTGTTAATATTATATTAAGTAAAAATTCGCTGTTGTTGGTTTCATCATCTGTTATTTGAGACCGACAGACATGTCAGTTTTGGCTTTGACGATCGACAAAATGTCTGCTTTCTGCTTTAAATCGCCCTTTTTGAATCTCTAGAAGTGTCCAAAATTTAATTGAGCATCGATGCAATCGCCTAAATGCGAATCGCCTTCTTTAAAAGTTCCATAGGTCATACATATATGAGCGTTATGTTAACATAGCATAATTCATAAAAGATAACAAAATGATATTTACTTCTAAATTTAACCTTGTTTATCGTTAAGTAGTGATTGGACAATTAAAACTTAAAAAATAATAGGAAAGAAAAAATCAAATTTAATACATTATCCCCTTCTGTAGACTGTTCAGATTCCTAGTCCATACTTTAAAGTATATTCAGATTATTTTATTACGTGTATATCCTTAAAGGCAGATGTATTATGAACGTGGTGTATATTGAAGACGGTTTTTATTAGACAGTTACCAAAATGTGCTTTTAATATGTCACTACAAGTTCAATAAACGAAGTGTTACACGCATTTGCAACTTTTCTGTGATCCCAAAAATTGGCGTATTTAAAATATCCATTTAAATCTACCTTGAATACAATATTTCTCACATTGGTAATATTGGACCGCTGTCCTTTTTCTGAAGTCATTACACAAGATGTGTTTTCCAATATTATAAATTTGTAGGTACACACATTTTTGTAAAAGATCAACGACATTATTTTGTTCTGTATGTATTTTGGTAAGTAAACATTAATTATGTTCATAATTATTCGTACATAATGCCTTAGAAGTAGTATTTTTGAAATCTCACTTGTCATTTTTCAAACCCTAAAAACGAACAAGTATTGTTGATTTTGGATTGAAATATCTTTTCTGTTGTGCCATTAGAAAAGAACTTCTACAAAAGCTTTCATTAACCTTAAAACTATTTGCAAATATCTTTTACAAGCACTTGCATGCTACCATATTAGTTTCCATAAACTAACAGTTTTTGTAACCAAATTAAAATCTTTATATGTTATTTGTCCTGGAATTATTAGGTGAGTTGTTAAAATATGTAGGCAAAACTATTTTAAAAGATCTAAACACACGAGCTTTGCCAAATTCCGGGTTATTAATTACGTTAAACAAACTCCATTTTACACGTGTCAAACTGTCTAACGAAATAACTTAACTTGCTTCGTTTGCTTTATTCCAGTCATAATATTCAGTTCAAGTAGGCGTAGGGTAAAACTAAGCGACGAAGAGAAGAAAAAACGAAGGCGTGAGCAAAAGAAAATGTGCATGCGTAGAGCTAGAGCTAAACTAGACGCTTTTGCTATAGAAGAAAGACGGAAAAAAGATAGAGAAAGATATCAACGGAAACAAGACTTATTGATGAAGATTAAAGACTTTACACCCAGAAAGCAGAGGCAAAAAAGAGCTAAAGTAACAGCTTTTTACTGAAAGTATACATCACTTATTGTTGTAAGTGCTGTGTATACTTTTTTGTGCTGTCTGTTTGTTTTGGCTAACTTTCCAAGCAGCTGGTACGATTTTCACGGGACATTCACTGGCATTTAACTGATTTTATACGGAGTAATAATTTGACTACTTTTGTTTTTGATAAATATTACAGTCCAGAGCAAATAAATTAAAACTTCTGGAACCTACCACGCGCCTTCCTTAAATACGTTGATGATACACAATTTCGTTTTATATATATATATGTATTGTTACAATTATTTAAACGCAGATTGAACTGCGGAGCACAGTTAATTATTATAAGCGTCGTCGTATGTAAATGACTAAAAACTGTAAGGTAAACTAATATTACTCAGTAAGCATGCTTTGATGTGGTTCATATGATATCTAGCAAATTGGTTTACCTAAAGTTGTTGTTTTTTTTTTTATAAATTGCCTTAATATATTGGATTTGATATTGTATCAAGGCCGTTATGAAACAAAACAATTATTATTAAGATCAATAACGAATTAAATTAAAGTACTTTTTAATACTTTGTACTTTTCTTTGGATAAGCGTGTTTGTGGTCTTTTCTGAGACCATTAAAAATATATAGGCATGTTGAATATCTTGGCTGTAAAGAAATGACTATCTGTTTTCTACATTTTTCTGCATTGCGTTGATTTGTAATAATTAAATGAACCTGATTTTTAAGAAATTAAACACTTTTTTATTTTGATGATTTTCTCGTCCCTTTTTATGTATAACCTCTATGTTTGCTAATCTCGTTTATTACGTTATCAAGTACAAGTCGAGTTTAAGTTTGTTACTATTTTTGCCAATTTTTAAATTAAAGACTTTTTTAGTGTGGTTACATATTAATTATATTCTCGCAATCACAATGCATTCATAAATAACATTTACTACAAATATTAAGTTTTAATTTTTATTTTAGTAAATTTTATTGAATCTCGTGGTATTTTCAACTGCTTTCTAACTACAAATCACATCGAAATTGGTTTCGCAATTACTACACGATACCGAAAGCAAAGCAAAAAGCAAACAAGGAAATACTTGGCTAGTATATCTCAATGTCTTTTAATTATATATTATTATTAATTTAATTATTTAATTATAGATTATTGACGACCCGCGTGGCGGAGCGGTCACCATACCGGTCTGACACGCAGTGGGTTCCGGGTTCGATCCCCGGTC
>DWRA01003145.1:0-12583 GCA_018250295.1 Spathilepia clonius
CGGCCGCTCAGTGCTCGTGCACCCGCGCCTTGTTCTGATGCATCATGTTCTTGAGCGTGGCCACCTCGGTGGCGAGTCGCGCCAGCTCCGCCTTAAGGTGAGCGTCCTCCTCCTCAACGTCCGTCCGCTGCTGCCTGTACTCCGCGCCAATCGAGATCCCGGAGTCTCTCTCATCACTCGAACCCTCGCCGTCCCAGGACGGGGAGGAGCGGGGGCCCGGCTCCTGCTTAATATGCTGGAGGGACAGCAGGGCGCTGGCGACGTCCTTGTCCCCAAGGTGTGATTTGTGGCGAAGCTTGAGGGGCAAGCAATTGTTCTCCGGCGCATATTGCTCGGCGGTTTCGTCGCCGGAGCCGGACAGCGAGGATAACTCGTAGGGCGAGGGAGCGCGGCGGGTCCTGGACAGATTGAGGACGGAGCCAGGTGGTTCGTAGTGAGCGGGGTGTGGGTAGTACGCTTCTGGGGGAGGCAGCCTTTCTTGGTAGGGCTCCGGGGCGCGTTGGGGAGGAGGCGATGGAGGCGACGCCGGTGGTGCCGGAGCAGGTGGCGGTGGCGCAGGCGGGAACAGGGCGCTTCCGGACAGTTTACTTCTCTTCGTTACGCATAGCACCTGATCACAAGTGGGCAAAGTCGCCAGCACTTGATCGATACTGATTAGGGTCTCGCCGCAGATCCCGTACTTCTCCTTGATAGCGTCCAGTTGTGCCTTGAGCACGTGGTTCTCCTTGGACAGCTCGACAACGCGTTGTTCGAGGACCATGTCATTGAAGCGGCGCTTTTCGCGAGAGCGCTTGGCAGCCTCGTTGTTGCGGCGACGGCGGTCCCAGTAGCCGTCGTCCTTCTTGTTGTCGGGGATGAATTCGCGCTGCTTGCGCTGGCCGAAGTAGTCCTTGCGCTTGTTGAAGTCGAAGGAGTTGTTGTAGTCGTGGGAGTCGGGCGGGGAGCCGACGGAGAGCGGGGGCTGGTCGAGCGGGAAATGCGGGGACACAGAGAGGCGCGCGCGCGGCGGCGGCGGCACTCGGGCGGGTGGAGGTGCAGGCCCTAGCCCGGCACCCGCGCCCGCGCTCAGCAGCTGTTGCTGGTTCAGGATGAACTCGGCGACCATGTTTCGGCGGACGACGCCTTGTCCGCACGGCAACTCGAATTGGTTCTGTAACAAAGAACGACCTTACGTTAGCAACAGAAAAGTAGTCGTCTAAACGCGTTGCAAAATAAAGTCGAGTGGAGGTTGCAAAAATTCTGTCGCAAGATCCCGCGTTGCGAGTTAGACGTGGATCACCTTTGTGAAACGGCGTTGCCACATTAACAGTTTTTTCGCCCCTTCATGTTAACCGAACTCGTTAATAAATCGCATTTCCTAACCTTTCGTGTTACCTACCGCGAGTGTGCAAAGGTTACGAACCTTCCGTTACAACATTACTTCCTGCGGCAAACGAAGAAATTGATGTTATTTAAATAGACCGAATTACCGGTAATTAAATTCACTGTAGAAAGAACGCTAATTTTCATGTAACGAGGTTCACATAGCAGAGCATGCCGTCGAACACGCGACCACTTAGGATTTATTAGCCGTTTCTGAACAATAATATTTTGATTTCGCTACGAACACGTTGGCAGCAGCATGTACGCTGACGCTTTTCAATATCAATCTGCTATCGATTGGCAGGTGTCGTTAACCTTTGTTAACACCCTCAATTTGAGTTTCGAATTACATAACTGACCACGAATCGAATATGCGAGTTGATTACGAATTTACGACAGGAAGCGTGAAGAAAAAGTCACTTCTATCGTTTTATTATCCTTGTAAACAATGAGAATCGTAACTGCCCATTGTTAGTTATAAAGCTAATCGATTTTTTTAATAGCACAGACTTGTACATAGAAAAAAGTTCACAGATCACGTGTGGAGGCACGAGAAACGTGCGTGCAACGTGAGAGTCCTTTCTAAATCTGAAATTATGCTTTTCCACAACTATTTGCATCTATTTGTTACTATGTCGCTGAACGAGGCACGTGCCCCTACGGTATTATACGAAATTATTCACAATTTACTCCTTATGAAATTCGAAAAAGATCATTAGATCTGTTCTAGAGAATTTTAAGATGTTTTTAAGCTCTCTTATTGCATTTTTTAAAGCTTTACATAAACTCCATGATTTCGACTCTTTTGTAATGGTAATGACTGTTTGACGTTCGTGAATAGGATCTTATCGGGTCAAGTTATTCTGGAAATTAATTCTTGTTTCAGTTAGTTGTGTTGTAAGATAAACCGCAAAGAAAACGCAGTAATCAAACCTAACAACCGGTTAGAACGGTGCCATGCAAGAAATCTATAGAATGCATGTTTGCATATTTAATGCAATTTCTCAGTAATACCAGTGGTTTATAAAAAAAAATTAAATGTCAGTTACAAATATATTCAATTAACAGTTATAATAACCGTCATGGGATTACCAATAACGGATTATTACAACTGATAAAAGTCAGACATTATTGCTATAAATATTTTTTTTCATCGTGTTTCAAGTCTGTTTTTAATTTTTCTTATCTGTGCTGTCAAGTGATACCTTGTTAGTCTGTATCATATTTTACCTGTGCTGATAACTCCGCCATGGAACGGTGTTAAGAATGCGCGCCCCACTGTATTCGGTGTCAGTGGGCCGCCCCAGATGTGGACTCCGTTACCGACTAACTGTACGATTAATCGCACCAACTAAGAGCGTTTTTACACCATGCGAACGATATCGGATCGTATAAATTAAATGGGGTTTGTTTCGCGCGATGTCGGATGTCAACGATGCGATGTGTGTTACTAGGTAGCTCGTATCGGATAATGTAAAAACTGTTATTTCTTGAACTAAATAGTTGAAATATCGTAGTTTACGTGGGAATATTTCTTTACCGCGTTTATAGAATTTTAACGACATGTCACAATGCTTGGCATAGATTTTAGTTTTATAGGCTGTATAGTTCAAGTTCCTATTTGTTGTTGAATTAAAGTGTTTGTTGCTTATTTATGGCGACAAAAAATGTTTTTAATTCTCGTATTGGTTTTAAAAATGAATATTATTATAATAAAAAAATCTATTATTTGTAATTTAGTTAATGAGTTTTCAAATGTTACGTTAATTATCATGGCCTCATTATAGTGATTTGACAATTCGTACTTTTGAAAAACAATAAGTAATTTATCATTATCTGTATTTATTTATCACGCGAGGACACATTTATCACCTAATTTAATTACTTAAGTTGACAAAATGTTTACGTAATTCGACGGTAGATTAAAACTGAGTATTCGGCTTTATTTTCGGCAGGTTCAAATTTAGAATTTTAGAATGAGGAATTAAATTTAAATTTGAATTACAAATACTTTTAAATGTTACTGATATGTTTTTGTTTAAGGAATAATATTTATATTGTAACAGATTCATACATCTATAAACATTCATTGATGGATTGATTTGAATTTTTTGCTTTTATATTTTTTTATTTCGAAGCTCCAAGGGAAATGCGTAAACTAAGCCACAACATCACAGCCCTGTTAAGATACTAACACAATTAATATTCAATAAATCGTGCGATCGTATTACTCATATTCTCCCATCATTTAATTGCAATTGCATTACTGACACAATAAGTGGTTTCATTGCAAAGGTTGCGGTAATAACGTGTGCTCCATTTGCGAGCAAAAAGGCGTACTGTCCGTTAAGTTGACGGTTGGCGGAACACGGACAGTTAAACACAAGTTAACTGCTATGGACTGTCTTGAAAAAGTCTACACGCGACTCACGCTAGGACTCTCTTTGGGGCCCATGGTCTTAACATGCACAATGTGTATACTAACACCTAGAAGCTAGACAGGAATGCTATATAAGTTTTTTTGCTTAGGAGTCGAAGCTTTTACCACCTGTCCTCAGTCAGGTATGATAAACAGGTGTATCATAATTGGTAAAAATAAAAAATATCTCCAAAGTAAACATTGGTGAATTAATAACAAAAAATTAACAGTTTTCATAATTAACCAAGATATAGAGAGAAGAGTAGTTGAAAAGTATTAAAAAAAAACAAAATTTTGATAATATAAGCAGATGAGTTTCGGTAATAACGGTTATTTTTAAATCAAACTCAAACTTCAATTATATATACTTGTATTAATGTATGATAACGAATTAGCTAAAAATAGCATCCGTTCGGTATTTATGAATATTCAATAACAATACGAAAACCACGTAATCAGTTTTAAAACACATCAGCTTTAAGCGGAACTATCGTCAATATTTAAGATGACTCAAATTCTGCCAACATTCTAATTTGGAATTAGAATCTCATTTCAATATTCGTCATTCCCCAATTGATTTTATTGATTGCTCTGTCAATAGATGTCTAACGGTGCCGTCTAAGAATCAAGCACCAACGCACTTCGACAGCTACTAATCTTGTACTTTCTCGCGAAGACACCGTTACCCAAAACTGGGACCGTACGGTACCATGCCGCTTTTTATGCTCATCTGGTCTCTAAAACTCGTAATACTGTTATGAAACGGCAATTTGGTGTTTCGTCACCACGTTTCAAGGTTGGGTTGGGCAATGTTGCGCCAGCCGATCATTAGTTGGCTTATTAAGCTTGTTGGTTTATCTATGCCCTATCTATTTGGGACACAGATAATGTACATAGAATTGCGGTTGAGTTTTTAATTTACGTCTCTTGCTAAACACACAGGAATTCTATTAATACACATTTTTGTTGCATTTATGTGCTTTAGAAACGATTTATCTACGAATCCTTAGCAAATCTTAGTTGTTTAGATTATAATCTAAATTATTTCATCCTGTTCTTCTGTATTTTCAGTTTATCTTTGTTGCTTTATTCTCTTTAAAGCTTGAATTATATTCATATCTTTAAATTCTTGCACTTATTTTTTATTTATTTATTTTATTTTATATCATATTTATTCATACCAAACTTATTTTTTTACCTTACCCACAAGGATAAAAAACAATTATTTATTTATTTTATTTTATATCATATTTATCCATATCAAACTTTTCTGGTTTTCTTTTACCCACAAGGATAACAAGTAGTCATATCTTTTTTCTATTCTATCAGATCCCATTTATTAATCCATGACGCTTTTTATCTTTTCTATCCTATTTATTCAGCTACAAACATACTCTGAATAATCTCACAGGCCAATACTCCAAGAATTTTATTTTCAATCATTACCATGTCTCAATTCTTAGTTTTGTATTCATTAGGAACGTGTTGTTTCACGTTTCGAGGCATGGCACGAGGGGCGTGCTAGATGCCCTTGTGCTAGGTTGAGGTTATTTTTAACGTCAACAACACGTTAGAATGTCCTTTTTTAGGGTTAGTAGCTTCAACTATGCGACTCTTATTTACGATTTCGTTGTTATTTATATTTAAATACACAAATGAAAATATTTGACAAATTAAATTATTCCAAATGCATTTTTTATGCAATTATTTAGATTTTATATGCGTTGTAGTCTAGACTGAATTAGTGGTGCATTTCCGTTAGAATTGCAGATTAGTTTGACTTACATTTACCCAATTTGACCGATTTGTAGTTTAAATTTTAATGACAAACTAAAGTTATGTATTTAAAGTAGTCACGTATGTATTCATTAGAAAGAAAAATGTTTATTGCGGTAAATACAATTTAAGTATTTTATTAAGACTTTTTACGTTTCTTATCAACATTATTCCTTAATAATGTCTAGCTACTGACTCATAGGAGAAGTTATTTCGCAACTGATAACAATGCGTTTGAGTAAGACATTTTTTAACTGTTACGCAAAAGATTAAATTGTGTCAACATAAACGTAGAATAAATATGTTGCTAACACCAATTCTAGCTAAATTTGACTACATGAAAAACTAAAACTATTTTCGTTAATGCGTAAAAACTAATTGAATGAACATTGATAAAAAGGTTTTAAAGAGTTAAATTCGTAATAGTTGTCCTTCAGTAAATTGATACGAGAACAGAAGTCAACAGAACGGAATAAAGAGCATAAAAGATTTCCTAGTAACATTCAGACGTGATATTGTCTGAACTTGATACGTGACGAGGTTTCTTGAATTCTTCGCGCTTCTTACATAACAATGTTTTGAATCCGTCACACATAGTTAGCGTGCCATGCATTATTCTTCATTTATTTTTAGAATTCTTCATCATCATTGAATTTGTCTAAGTACTGGTACTCTTAGCAATGTGTTGAATCATTGTAAATCATCAGCTATATTTAACACGCGAAGTCATTATCAGTCCACTTCATATTTGGTTTATCGCGGTTCTAAAAATATTGTTTTAATTATAATCGTAATTCCCGAGAACATTTTTAATGTTTTTTAAACGGCCTTAATGCTTTATCACCAACGATAGGAATGAACAAACAAACATGGTAATCAACTTTTATTGTTAAAGTTCAAAAACGTTTCAAAGTCTAAGTGAGAAGTACCAGGCTAGCATATCTTAAAGCAATCATAGATTCGCTCGCGTGTTCCAGGGTACATCGGCATATGACCTTACGTCGGCGTGATTGTCCTACCGGCGCACGTGCGGGGGCAACACGGCGCGGTCACGCGGCAACCTACACGTGCCCGGTCTTGAACCCTCACGTTGACGTTTGCGCAACGCGAAGCACGTTTGCTCCTCTCTAAACCGTTATATAAACTCCAACGTGATCTCGGAACGTGAAAACTAATTATCGATCACCGTAATCGCCCTTGACCGTCACTAGCGAAAGAACGAGTCGACGCTTGTCGATATTTATAGCGGCGATCCTGATTTCTCGACTGTCCGCTTGGATTGGGTTAGGTCGTAATTCTGTCGTTTATAAATAATGGATTTATTATCAATAGTACTATTTTATTAAGTATAATGTTTTCTTGAACACTAAACAGTAATGGCGTACAATCTAGTAAATATTTACATGTAATTGCAATTAAATAAGATTGCAACTGGCACGTAATATTTAAAGGCTCGATGAAAACAATTGCGCTCTTGACCTTCCTTTTAAACGTTCATAGACAATATCAACCATCTTGGAAAAAGTAGAGAAAGTAGTACAGCGGTAACTTTCCACACGCTCGCCGTTTATTGCGCGGGAAAAGTAGGCCGACCGCCATCTTTGATCTGACATTTTACTGTCATGCGAAGGTGCTTTATAGCATTATGCCAGTTAAATTACAATTTAACATAGCTGCAAAAATGGTCTCCACTTAATTTTATGATCGTTGAATTAAATCATTTCGTGTTTGGCGCCATGCAGCCAATGTATTTGATTACAGTTTGCGGTAAGCGGCTAAGGTGTGTTTTCTAAACATTAGATAGTGTTATGTCTTTGTATTGCACACAACTCAAAGCAAATCCTTGGCGTTTAATTACGGTTAAAGTTAGCCCGAGGATTTGAGGAAGGTCGCAAATTCTGGATGAGTTTCAAGCATTTTTCCGATGAGAATTGCGTATACTTGACCGATTTCCATTCGCATGCGTGAGGCCTTTGTGCAAGGAGGGTTATTTCGGGGTAGCCTCTGGGTCGCGCCGATAAAGCTTTGGTGTCAAGGTTGCGTTTCATAACAACTGGTTCGATAAGCCGACCGATACAATTGTGTCAAGGACCTCAGACTTTTCCGGTAGGATTTCTCTATCTGATAAACTAATCCTTTTACAAATACGACATTGTTTGGACGAGACTCAATAAAGACAGACCTACTTTACACTGACCTTGCTCCAAACCTATAGCTAATTGCTGTATTATTAAGAAACACTTAACCTATTTCTGCGTTCTAGATTCTCCGAATTTAGCTGCCGGCCTCTTCAGGATGTTACGTAAAACTATTTGGATTCTAGGAAGTGTTACGTGCTGATCTGTAATGAGTTGTATTTCCCTAATGATTCATTGCGTATTACCGTTATTATCTTCTTAGATCTGGGGCTGTTAAACAACTTAAGTAGCAATTGCTCTAAAGGAGTTTCCCTGTGTAGTATCAGTTAATTTACGGCAACGGGTATTATTTTTAATTATACAATTAATGCAAGCAGCTCTATTTAAGCGGCTATCAGGCCAGCCTTGGTGATTACAATATCTTTGTTATGCGGCGTTTCTCGGTAATTCTGTCTCATTACCGTTGCGTCATTGCGTTCCATTTTAGTCTGTAGGAAGCTTAGGACCTCAAATAAGATACGTCACGCGTTCTGATCTACTTTGTCGCAATTGGTCGTGTACGCTCACGTGCACATCATAAGTAGGTTAGTTACGCGAGCGGGCGAGATAAAAAAATAGGTCAAGTTATCTTTGCTTGTCCTCGCACCGATGAAATTATCGCGTATGTATTGCGCGTGAAAAAATCGTGTTACGTAATTCTTTATCGTAATTATGTACATTATTGTGTGTGATGTCATTGATTTCAATACGGATCAGAATACCTGGTGGAGCGTTGCGTGTCGTGTTACACCGGATAGTACCGGCTCCATCTATTTCGTTTGATGTTTGTATTACTACAATATGATTTATTATTGCATACGATTCAGAAAAATCACGATGTTGTTATTTAGGCAGCTTATAGCTATGATCTCATCGTTTTGCGTGTTCTGTATGAGCGTGTCCATCAGCCAGGGTCGTTCTTTTAATCCTTACGTTAGGGGATATAACTTCATAACTATGCCAGTCATGATGCACGATTAACTAAATGCATGCGGGTATGACCTTATGTTTAATAGTACCTTCCGGACAACCTTGCAGCAGTTCCTGTATTACATCATGTGCCGATATAACGTTTATTGTAACGCTATCTGTTTATTGCATTTCATTGTGAACGGGTGTAAATATAAATAGAATTAGTTGAACAGCGGAATTGGCTAAGTGACCTCAGGGCGCATAACTTACATAAACTGTTTATTCCAAGTTTAATGTAAATATATTACGTCTCTAAAACGTACTTGACGGTAGAAGGTAAGAGGAACTTACTATGACTGCGATAGTGAACGATTTTACACGTGTAATAGAAATTAATGGCGATATATGTATTAGCGATATTGAAGTATATTTTGCCTTTAAAGAACATTGGAGATAAGGACAATAACACATGATGAGAGCTTAGATACAAATCAAACTACGATCAAGCGTTAGTTATAGGATCTATATTGTAGTCTTGCAGTGTATTGCGCAATACGCCCTAGGGACGTTGCGTCATGCGTTTGTACCTAACTGACCTTTACACGACGATCGATTCAATTGCACGATACATTTGTTTGTTTTCCAACCACTTTTTTATTCATTTGCCGCATACGAGCATTGTAATTGTTTACGGATTTGCTGTACGTGGCCCAAAACACGTTTTATCGTCGTTTTTTATAGTTTTGAAGTAACAAAGCATGCAGTCTACCTCGTGGTAAGTGGCTACAGCCGCCCGTGGACATCTGTAATTTGACTTAGATTCGACTCCTGCTTGAAGTCAGTCAGAGATGCTACTCCTAAGTTGGAACGTCTCACACTACGGTTATTAAGGAGAAATTTATGTGCGGTGGCGCCTCTAGAGTTGAACTTGGAAGGGATTAATTTACTGCACACACGCAAAAAATAGATACGAATTTGCCGTATACGTGCATGGTGTAATTGTTTTAAAATTATTTGCTATACGTGTAACATGTGAAATAATTTTGGCCGTAGTTCAATAGGTAAAAGTCATACCGATGACAAATTCTAGGAAGCTGAATTTGTTACAGGAAAAATGTTGTAATTCGGGTTTCCGTTTTGATTTGTTTGTGGTTTTAAGAAAGGGTAACATGTTTGAATATGTGTCCAACATTAAAAGCGTTCAAAATATTTAAATTGTATGTTTGAGAATAAATTACGCAGCGTTGATATAAAAATCCTAAGACGTTAAGATATTTCCACATCAAAAATACGTTACTAAATCTAGTTTCCGTACATCCGAGCGAACGCACGCGGGAATGGAACCTTGAACCAGTTGTGTAAGCCCACAATGGCTTACGACAGCGCCTGGCACCACTTGCGACATGCCGCTAAACGCAATCGCAATTACCGTTCAAACTCGAAATTTGATTTTAATTGCGATTGTACTGTTTATGACAATTTTCGTTTTGAAAAATTTGCTCTTTAATAGCACGAAAATATATAGTTTAAAATTTTTTTTTTAGTTAATCTAGATGGTACTTGCGGATTTATGCAATTTTAGATTTAGAATTAACGATACGACTTTTAACGGAATTATTGTCTTTTATCTATTACGTTACAAATCAAATTTAGACATTTTCTAGATTATTCCCGATAAAATTGTATGTTTCATTCAATAGAAATGACATAGAAAATCACCTGATAAAGTGACACGATTTAAATTTATCAAACGGAAAATCATAATAAAAATTCGCAGTCAGTTTGGAAAATAAACGTAATAACGAGATAGCAAAACAATTTGTACGATTCCAAAGCAGATATAAACAGATAACGGCGACAAGAAGCGAGGAAGTCGTTGCAAAACAAAAGATTGAAAACAAAGACTAGCTTTAATCGGCCAAGAGCAGTTGACGTGGAATTTTACAAAAATATTGAAAAACATGATAATTTTTACACATCATTCTGTTGAATTAAAAATTCTAGTTGGAATTGCAAAATGAAAAATTCAAAATTACAATTTTACATTTAATTAAAACACTGATTTAAGAGGGAAATAAAAATTTTAAAATTGGAATTATTTTTCTTTGGATATTAAAATGATTGCCGAAAAGTTCTTCGAATATTAAAAAGATTTAGACAAAGCAAATGTAGTGATGATAGAACCATGAATATTTGGCAAATGCCTACGAAGCATGAGTAAACAGATTCGAGTGAAGTCATTGACATTAAGAAAAAACAATTTTACGGAACGGAATTGGTACATGGTGTATTCGCCTCTGACTCATCTTAATTTATTAGTCATTGTAATTTATTGTAATTAATGGAAGCAACGTGGAAGTCGAAAATTTTAGGTGTCAATCTGCTTTGAAAATAAAATTTGATAATGAAAATTTTAAATTCAGGCACGACTTTCCCTCTCTCTGCTGTATACATTTCAGAAATAAGTCAAATATTGCGAAAATATTTGTTTCTGAAAAGTTTTTTGTTATTTTTCTATTAATCTCAAATATTAAATTATTGCAATATTTATAGGAACGAACACTTGAAAAATTATAGTTCTTATTCCGTTTTTACGCGGAAAACTTTTTAGACAACATCAGTTGTTCAAAATTGTTTCAAAGAACTTTAAAATATTTTTTTGAAAAATCTGCAATATTTGAAAAAAATAAAATAATTAAGCGAAATTATTTGGGGGTAGTTAAAAATACTTACGAAAATATTTGCGGCAATGCTCCACTCCTTATCCGGAATTATCCAAATATTGGGAACAATGTCATAATTTCACAAAACAGCAAAAAACACAGAACCGTCTATGGCGTAGTTTATAGTACTTCGAAATGGAACAATAATGTTACACTTCCACTTGTCACGTCCAGAAAGATTTTTGTCACTATCACAATGTTGTTATGATGAAACACTGCGAGGTGCGTAGTAGTAGCTACTTGGACTCGTCTAACCTCTGCAACGTCTAGAGTGCGACTAAATTTTGTAGTGGGGTCGACCGACTCGACTCACGGTCTGCGGCGCGCACACATAGACAAATTGCGCGCGTGTGTGTTATTACGTTAGTGTGCACTTTACACTAGTGTGCGTATTTATGTAACTTACCCTGACTGTGTGTAATCACTTCGACTGGCAGCGCTATTGACTCAATGTAGTGTCCGATTTTTTAGTTAATTCGCGATTGAGTCATTTATTTGTTTCGTTTTTGTGCTTCTATGAAATCAGTAATCGATTGATAAGCGTTAGTTTGGGCAATTTGTAATTGCGTAATACATTATTTTTATATGCGATTTTTTTGTTATTTCAGGTTGTTATTTTTTTATTGACGTCATATTACGATGTACATAGACTGCTTGTGTGTGTACAATATTAAATTATCGGGTAAAACAGGAGGTAAAATATAAAACTGTGTAAAGGAAAAAATACAAATTAGAATGTCATTTTGTCAATTAGATTTAGAAAAGCGTCATGTCTACGTCACTAAATAATTTTAATGGTTTTGGGTATTTTGAAATTTTTAAGAAAACGTTTTGTAGACATGTTACATAATTAAATGGGATGGGATGGAGGGGGAAGACCGCACTCCCTTAGCACATTGTGGAGAAAAAAAATTCAGAGATCTTTTTTTTGATGACCTCGACTTTTGATGCTGTTCTGGTTTTGTAGGAACTGTTAAGGAAGTCATGCATATCCGAGGTGTTCCACCTCACTCCTCAAAAGGGTACTCTTAAGGGTAGCAAAGTTACCGTGGCTGACTTTTAGGAACTTCATCTTGCATAGTAAGACTGGTCCTATAGGAATTTTGTAACTCAGTTAATGGAATTAAATATAGTTTTAAGGTGGTAGAACCCTTTGTAGTTCGACTCCGGCGGCACCACCGCCACACTTATTTCTGCCTGATAACAGCAGTGTT
>DWRA01003146.1:0-12580 GCA_018250295.1 Spathilepia clonius
AATCGTTTAATTAAATATATATATATATATTTATATATATAAAAAATATGCCCGATTGCGTTAGGAAAGATATAAATAATTCATACATATTGTATAGAACAATATAATGTTGTATTGTAAATGTAACTTTAGAAGTTCATTTTGCAAAACTTAAATATTACTGTGACGGACATACCGTACCATAGGCCGTTCCCTTGGTGACCAGAAGCGAAAATTTTTAAAATAAGATTAATAATAAATTTATGTGGCAAATAACAAGATCTTTAGTAACATCGTTTATCGTACCTATAAAATCCTTTAAAACAAAATGACGCCACTAAGTTAATCTTGTATTGTCATTCAAAGTTGTGTGCGCAATTTCGGCTCAATCGGTTAGAGTTAACTGATTTAAAATTGATGTACAGGATTAGACGCTTACATGCAGCAAGGTAAATTAAATATAAGCTTGTAATAAGTTATTTAGATCGAATCGCAACCTACGGCGTGCATTGCAAACTTTACCATGCGGGGAAACTGTTTAGGAAAAATTCGAAACTCTTCGAAAGTTAATTTACTTGGTAGAAACGCAACGAGATTAGGTTTCTATTCAATCTGAACTTTAAAACTTTAAAAAGACTTTAAGTTCATATTAAGAAAAAAACGTCCTTTAAAACCTGTGGTAAAGGAAATATTAGTTAATAAATATTTTTCATAAGATTTAAGAGTTTGTTGAGGAACTAATCATGGGATAATTGGTTTGACATACGTCCTTTTTGCTGACTTTCAATGTTATTAGCTAATCTAGGAGATATTAAAACTTTTCTGGTAGGTTGCGTTATGTTTTTGAGTTCTATGTTGGATTTTAGAATCTTTGTGGAGATTACGGTGAGAATTGAAATTTACTTATACGACGAAATTAAGGAATGATCCATCGATAGCAAATTACTCTTTTTAAAATTTAATGTTGCAGAATTTATACTTTAGAGTGTGTGTTTTTCTATTGTATATATGCAGCGTAGTATTGCTATGTTTTGGTTTAAGATAGCGTAAGACAAAAATTAGAAGTCCTTTGTTACTTCATTTTTAATATACTAATGCAGAATTCTATAATGTAATATAGTCATTAGCTATATTTAGTTGAACCCAAGCATAAGTGGTTTTTTTCTATAATTTTTCGTAATTAACAAATACTGCACAGCAAAGCCAGTCATTTTCAAAAGCGATATGTATTATAAAATTGATATGGTTTCAAAGCGAGCAATTTAAAAACACTTCGAATAACGCGTGTCTATTAGTCCAGATAATTTTGTCACAGTTACAACAAGCACAGACTGCAATGGCAACATGCAAACTTGTCAACAGAAAACCGTCGTTTTTATTGATCGATTGTATCGATCTTACTTAAAATCTGTTTCAGACAGCAAGCAAATGCTCATTTGTTTTTTAATCAATGTACATTTCATCTTGATAATTATTGTTGATAGTTATGGAATACTTGACCAGATTAGTTCTTTAATTAAAAAAAAATATGTATGGGAGACTACATTTAATTTGAATTTACTTCAGAGGGCTCGTAAGATGTCAAATCCAATTGTTAAAACCGAATAGTTTTAAATCTCGGCTGAGTTGGTCACTAATTAGTATTTTTCTCCATCTATCAGCATCGAAGAAGAGTGAAATAAAAAGCACTTCTGACCATTTTTTGATACATAAATAGAAATAATCGCATTCTTTTTTAATAATGACGTTTAAAAAAACGATTCTAATTAAAAAACAGATGAACTCGTATCATTCATTTAAAAAATGTTCTATAAAGCAAGAACGCGCATGCAAATACCTATAAAGATAATCGGTGATGGTCGCGAGGGCGATGTGGACGTCCGAAAGTACATCATCGCTCCGGACCTAAATCAGAATCAAAATAAGGACGCCTAAGAATGAGAACTCACGTAGCGATTTTGGCCATCGCCGCGCGCAGACACAGAATATCTGTTTCTAAGCTGTCGAGATCGAATTTTGCATGGTCACAGCCACCTCGGTTCCGGATGCACCCGCAAATTTGGCAGAACACAGCAAGTCGGTCGGAAAGAAATCCGTATAAGTCACCTGCCGTTGCAACGGCAACAACTGACACGCACGCGCACCGCGCACACGCTGCGTAGATAAATCACGCTACGAAAATTATAACATCTCTTAATTACATTTTTATGCTCTAAGCATTATGAGTTCCGCGACCACGTGCGGAGTCGCCGGAAAACCACTTCGTGAGTTCTAAGCCTAAGTCAGTACCAAAGCTCACAATACGCACGCAACGCAAATCTCTCAAGGCATACAAAATATTTTCGCGTATTCGCTTCTGGATTAAGAACAATTGGTAACTGCAGCAGAGTTAAAGACAAAACCACGAAGATAAAGCATACAACACCGCACAGCGCTATGACATGAATGCAAAACAAAAAAATAGAACAGTTATTTTTCGAGCACCTTTATGTAAATTTTCGTCTAGATCATTAAATAATCCATAGTTAGCACAAGTCCTGTGTTATCGTAACGTGACGTGTCGTGTCCGTGTCGTGAGGTTTAGTGATGTGTCGTGTCGTATTGTTTTGTGTCGTGTCGTGACGTATCATGTCATGACGTGTAGCGTCGTGACATGTCGTGTCGTGACTTATTGCGTCGTGAAATCTTGAACAAATAATTTTGTATTTTTTGTATTATTTTGTTTTGCAACAATTTCATCAGTGTGCATGTATTAATACATGCCCTATTTTTAATTTTCTTTTAAGAAATACGCTAACCATGCGTACATGAAAGTACACGCGCGCCTTTTAATCAACTTTGCGTAATACAGTTAGTGCGTACATATATTAGTAATACAGATATTCAAGTATCTAATCGTAAAGTATATAACAATTATTATTATTTATAAAGAATATTGTTATCTATGTACAGAGAGTGAATATTTTCAATGTAATTTAATACGACATGACAAAAAAATACTTGCATTTTAATCATGTTGTGTTTCTAAGTCGTTCTTTAACTTTCGCAGTCTTTTTTATTTTACTGAGACGTCTGCAAGTAGTATCGTGTAAAACAAAGAAAGAGTGAAAAATGAAGCGTATTTTCCATGCAATTTTATCTAATATAAATATCCTTTTGTTTTCAAGAAACAATAAGCTTGGAATTTAATTGTCCGGAGATAAAAACACGTACAGAAGTGGAAATAGTCACGGCTACTGCAAAATGGAAATTATATTACTGTGTTTGAAGTTTAATTATACGAAGGCTTACAGGTGTTGTGGACGGCAGAAATTACTGTAACTTTTGAATTACGTACTCATCTTAAATTCGTCATTTTCATACTAAATATTCTAACTACAAGTGTGCCTGTGGTTTAAGATTGACATATGTGGCGTAGGTTAATCTTAGGAAGGTTGAAACATTAAATTTTTACGCCGAATCCGTAATTGATTCTAAACGTAACATTATCTAAGAGCGTAAGCGCAAGCAATGCGACGATACCATAAAAGGAATGCTAGATTCTTAAAAAGAAAAATATTAGAAAATTGATTAAATGTCTTGGAGGTGAGTATGCACTTGAGCTCGTACTAGTACTGAGTACTGATAGTGCACACGTAGTGCTAATAGTACCAATTTAAATTTTGGAACATCCTGCAGGTTCTATTTGATTAATATGTGACAGTTATTAGATAACTAAATTTAAATCGTGTCACTACTGTTTTGTTAAAGAAGGAAACGAACGTGCAGTCGGTCTAATGATAAGTAGCCCCTACAACCGATGACATTAACCCTTAACGCGATTATAATCTGTAATGACTAAGCTGGAATGCTTCGTATGTTTCTCCACTCACATCAAGTATTTCGGCTTTTTGTGAAAAGAGTCTAAGAGCCATTAAAATTTAGCATTTTGAAGTTTCGGCAGTTTGCTAGTCCCTATTCTGAGGACACGTGATACCGTTACTTTAGTAAATATATTTTTCTGTGTGCGCGTTAGAATCCGTTAGATGACCGCGAATTTCTTATCAAAATCAATGATTCAATCTGCGTTATAAACATTACATTTTCTACTTTTGGCGAAAATTCATCAAGCTTATTGAAAATAATGTTATCATTACAAAAAAGTTTTTTCGAGTTTTCTCCGTAAAAATCTAATTCCAAATAAGGCCCGTATAGAAATTTTATTAGGAGTCGAAATTATTAACACAAGCTTAAATTTTGAAGCGCGTTAAGTTTTTCTGCGTAGCATATGTACTTCCGCACCTTCATTTTGATGCTATAGAATGAATGTTTGACGCCAGGTGAAATATAAAGGATGGCGGATGGCAAATGTCGAATGCCGGGTATTAATGCTGGGTGTCATACTAACTATATCGGAAGTACCGAATATCGGGTAAAAAATACCGGATGATATTTCGTTATCATATTCGTTTCGTTTTCGTTATCGTGTATTTTTTTGTATTTAATGTCGTATTTAATACCTAAATTTCTTTAACCTATCACTGTGATTTGCATTATTAAACACGGATTTTTAGACGGAGAGACAATAGAAATCGTCAGATAGAATAGGATCGGAGCAAAGTAGAATAGAAATTGGCATTTCTAGTTAATTTTTTTCAAAATCAATCATAAACATATATTTTTAGATTTTTCCAACATGGTAGGTATATACCCTGTTAGGTAGAAAGTCACATTCTAATCGGGATTTAAATGCTGGTAGAATAAATCTCGAATTGTATAAGTTGCTTTAGCGAGTTACTTGCTTCTCGCTTGAAGTGTGACTGAAACTGAAAAGCGCGCCGAGCTTGCAAAGCGAAACAAGAATTATAAATATTTTTCGTGTAATAACCTGGGTCGTGTCAATAAACTGAAACCACGTCAAAGGGTCGCCAAAAGCGCAGCAGCTCGCATGTTGTATTTATTGGAAATTGAATCGCTCCAATGATCACCAGGTTTTCGGTTGAACTGGTAAGCCACACTATCATATCCACATTAATACTCTTTGACTTCAAATTTCCAATTTTCATAGTTTATTGACTTTCGGTGTAACTGACGTAAACGCGTTTATGAAGTACATTGGTGACGTGAGTATAGGGTATGTCATTTACAAGTTTTTTACACAGTGAAATAATGATGTCAAAATTAGATTCGATAAGGTAAATGAGTGATAGATTGAAATAAATAGTTATTGCATAATTAACTGGTGTCACTAATAATTGATTTTTATATTTTGTTTTATAAATTTTGTGAGTGAAAATGATTTTCAACATATTTTTTTTGGGAATGTACGAAGTTAGGGACAGGGACAGGGCCTAAGGTAATGGAAAAAAGTAATGTAAATTCGTATTAAAATATTCTTTTTAATACCGCCATTTTGGTTTTCTACGGTGTGTATCAAAAATATTTAATCCGCTATCTTAGAGCATCTACGATATTGGATTAAGAATGACGTCACTAAGAAAATTGTCAAAAAAAAGTGCCATCCAAACCAAATGTGCAGGATTTCTGAATAATCAGTTGGGGTTAACAGGTTAAAAATACAAATTATGTTACAAGATGTGACTTGATGTGTTGAAAAAAAGGTTTTTAATATTTTCTCGGACATTAAACACTATGTTGTCTTCTGAAGCATTCGTACTTTCTAAGGAAAAGCCAACAGATTGAAATATACGCAGACAGACAAGAAAGCAAATTCATAAAAAACATTGTGAAGTATGCTATGCTAAAGAGCTCTTCTAAAAATCACGCGTAGATATCATATTATTGAGAATTAATGTTTTATCATTACATGTTATCGCTTTTATCGGCAGTTTTTCATTAGGGTAAACACTGATAAAACGTAAAGTAATGAATGAATACTTATTTTTTTGTTTAATATGGATTTTATGGAGATATTTTCTTTTATTATTTCCTTTTGTTACAAATTTACTTTTTCTTCAACTTATTTTAGTTTTACTGTAGTTAACAAAAAACAGTTTTCAAGAGCAAAATCATATCAGATATAGCGTTCTTATACGGTTCATTTGTCATTTGAAATGATTTTAAAAACTGCAGGGAATAATAGAGAATCAACCCTGCAAATTTCATCTGCTTAATCCTAGGGGATCATGTTAAAATATCTACTTCAGTGGTTCAAGGGCTAAAATCCTATCCTATACTTTACTTTAAGACAGACACTACAAAGATTAAGCCTTTTTTCCCAAGACTACGCTACCCTAGTCAGTAAAATAATGAGTTACGAAAACACGGACATGAATGTATTTTAAAGTAAATTTTCCAAATGGGATCCATTAACATCAATGCATAGCTTACACGTTTTTGTACCACTTTTTTCGCTTATATTTTTTGACCTGATTTAGTAATTGCCATAATTGATCAATAATGATGTTTTCACCAGTGTATATAGTTTAGATGTCAAGGAAAACTTTGAACGAAAATTAGTTCGAACAAGATACGGTTGGCAGTTTTTGAGATATAGTACTTTTCCAAAAATCCGAATAACATAACTTTGTAATGCATAAAAACACCATGAAAAACAAACTTATGTTGATAGTTGTTGTTTGTAAACGTATGTTTTATGTTTCAATAAATAATAAATAAAAATAATAATATATTTTATTTTGTATGCCGCTATTTAATAATAATGCTACGGAACCCTTCGCCTGTAAGCCCGACTCGCACTTGGCCGGTTTTTTTATTTATTTTCTTGCCACTGTCCCATTTGGATACGTGGCACTTTTAAGACAAGTGGATTACGTTAGGTAACCTTTACGTTTATTATGTCAAATGTTGACTCCTTTATATTAGCAAAACCACCGCATTTTCATTTATTTTTGTAAGTATTAGTTTGATATAAATTAATACACTAACAAAAGAATGTTAAAAATTTTATGGAAATGACATATTAATGATATTAATCCTATCCTCAGATTAGATATCGATAAACAGGTAAAATATCTTGAACCACGCACTTTATTATTTAAATACCTGATAAACATGTGGACAAATATTTAAGCCCTTTCGTTATATTTTCATAATCCGCTTAGCTATTCTAAGTAAATAGTAGTGAATCAACAATCGCCTCGAAGCCAACGGTTCACCAGAAACACGACAGCTAAATCTGTAATTAATTTACCAAATGATCACCTACGTACAAAGCTTAATGAAACCTCACTAAACTGAAATGTAAACTGTGAAATTGCATTTTGAGTAAAAGCCTAGTCTGTCGGTCCCGACAACCACCCCTCTCCCTTCACCCTGACCAGCTCATTCGGCGATTTGTTATAAGTAGGTTCATACAATTTAAAATTTTAAGGCTTATCGTTCAAGTTTACTTATCATGTAAATCATTTAAAGCAATTTTTTGTCATGTTTTATTTTTCTTAATATTTATGAAAAACTGTTATTAGCTTAATTAATCCATTGCTTTGATTTTATGTATAAGTCGATCTTTGTAGATCGCTTTATACATTAAGTCAAAGCCGAAATAAGTAAGCCCGTAAGTGAAAGTGTACGCATCTACTGCTTAGAATACACGTGTCTGTAAATCATGCAAGTACATCTTATTTGCAAACAAAACAATAGTTGACAAATTTATAGAGACATTGCCATTTCGAGATAATTAACACCCAATAAGCGATATGCACGGCTCACAAAGTTTTCTTGTAGTACTTGTAGTGCAACCAGCGTCGCTGTACCGAATCCGGTTCCAGTGTTCATATGCAAGTGCAAGGCAATCCGGCTTCCATGTGGAAGTGCAAGTCCATGATCACAATCAGGTCCAGTATCCAAGTGCATTGGCAAATGTACCATCAGGTCCAGATCCGGTATCCATGTGGAAGTGCAAGTCCATGATCACATTCAGGTCCAGTATCCAAGTGCATTGGCAACTGTACCATCAGGTCCAGATCCGGTATCCATGTGGAAGTGCAAGTCCATGATCACATTCAGGTCCAGTATCCAAGTACAATGGCAACTGTACCATCAGGTCCAGATCCAGTATCCATATGGAAGTGCAAGTCTATGATCACATTCAGGTCCAGTATCTAAGTGCATTGGCAACTGCACCAGCAGGTTCAGATCCGGTATCCATGTGGAAGTGCAAGTCCATGATCATATTCAGGTCCAGTATTCAAGTGCATTGGCAACTGCATCATCAGGTCCAGATCCGGTAGCCATGTGGAAGTGCAAGTCCATGATCACATTCAGGTCCAGTATCTAAGTGCATTGGCAACTGTACCATCAGGTCCAGATGTGGTATCCTTTTGTTGTTTTGGCTTTGATCCCCATAGCCTTACTCAATATGCAAGCATATGATCTTATTAATTTCTAATTCGCTCGTACCGTAAAACAAAACTGAAGTGCGTATCCGGTATTTGAAGCTTCGATCCTGTATGTTAAAGGCTGAATTTAAATCCACTAGGCTATTACTCCTGTTTTGGAAATCCAAAGTCGGAAGAACACTCCCACTGTATAAAATGAGTGCGTGGTCGGTTCCATTAAAGATTTCTCAATTATTTTCCAAGATTTACCAACGATATTTTATTTTCAGATTCTATTATTATCCCGTTTTATTTTTGTATAAAATATTTTGCGTCGAACGTTCCTAATTAGGGTGTAAATCGGGTACGTAATTATTCTTATTTTATCGATACGTGTGCCGGTCTTTGCTTCGCGACGGTAAAAATATCGACAGTAGTACATCCGCTGTGAATCCTACGTCGAGGTGTCTGACCCTTTTATATTATTTGTCTCAGTAACTTATTCTTCTTTTCTATTTTCCTCCTTAACATTTTCTTAATATTAAAGGAACGTATGGACCGCCTGATGTTAAGTAATTCGTAATTATTTGTAATTTCAATCAAATCTTCAATTATTTTTTCTAATTATCTTTCTTTCAAACCAAATTGTGAGACTTCTTGATTGTACGATATTCTTCAGTATACTGTATCTTCGTGCTTGTATAATTTTTTCCTTGTTTCGTTGACATTGTACTAGGTGACCCCTTTAGCGCAGTGGCCAACCAATATGTCTTTTAAGTTATTAAAATTTTAGAATTTTTTTTTAAATACTTTAATAATATTTTTTAATAATTTAAAAAAAAATTAAAATAATGATCGCTTTTATATTTTTATAGGTTTTTAGAACCAACATACGTAAGAAGTAGTTTTTTTTTATTTAAATGCCAATGACAATATAAATTTTATTGCGGAGTAGTAAACACGACGCCAAAGATTTCAAGCGTATTAATTTTTAATATTAATTTGCAAATGCAAATTCTTTATTTCCAAATTTAATATGAAGTTTAACGAGCATTTGTATTTTATTATCCTTTAATTTCTTTTGTAAAAAAACGTACTTCTTTAATTTAAACTTGCATAAAATTGTTTCAACTAAAATAATTGTTTTGCAAGAAAATACAGAAAACGACCACAAGGTTTTTGTTAGAAAAGTATACCTGGGTTGCGATTTACACGTAACTAAACATAGCTAAAAATATAAAAACATAAAAAGTTTTCAAAACCCAACGGCAACTCTACAACATCAGATTACAATAAAACGAAGTCGCACAAAGTCGCGCGAAATTTATAATACACAACAGTGACATCACCTTTTTTAATCATCCGTCGCGTCGCGCCGGGAAATAACCAGATAATTCGAGCTGAATTGAAGAATTAATAATAATAATTTCGCCTAAAAAATACACGCATGCACCAGCGTTTAAATGACAGAAATAAGTTAGGTTTTTAAGAAATTTACAAGTCAAAATTTTATTATATAAGCCGAGGGAAAACGTAGCAAGTAGTACATATTTTTCTTTTCATTTTCATTTTAATTATGATTTGTTTAGATTTTATTTACTTTTTCTGTCATTTAAATTTATTTGGTCAGAATAAGTGAGTACATTTTTTAAATTACCTGTTCTCTTTATTTGTCCGCGCTGCAAAATATTATCGCTCCGGCAATATCTTAAAAAAATATGTAGTATTGTTTTTGTACTTACCAAGATGAACAAGAGGATTATGTTCTTGTTGCTAAATATTTCCACGGGGAACGCTTTGAAAATTAAGCTGGCCATTTTTATTTATTCACCTCTTCGCCTTTTCAAACAAGAAGTACTTTTATTTATTGAGGAGCTAACTCCTCAATGTTGGTTATCAGTTATCGTTTTATTAATCAATGATAATTCTTATCGCTTTTAATATATGTCGTTATCTTTGGCAGCGTAACAAATTAATTTATATCGTTCGAAGAAGTCACAAATGTTCACACATACAGTAAGAAAAAAGTTTATTCACTCCCGAACGCCGCAAAACTTGGCGCAAAATTTAAAACTTTCGTGCAAAGTTCGGATCGCGAAATATTTAACTCGAACCCGAATTAATAATTTTTATTAACTTGAGAAAACTACTCCCAGATTTTTTTATAGAATGAGCAAAATATTTAATTTTTTGCGAGATTTGATCGGATGCTTCCAACCTCGATGACCGCCCGAACAAGAGTGAGCTCGGACCGGACCGTATTACTCTATTACTCTGACTGCAGAGGGATGCGTTCGTCTGTCGCCGTCTGAAGCCGAGCCGCTCCTGACTCCCCGTCCGTTCAGCTTCCAGCGAAATAATTTCACGCGAATAGGGCGGTGTATCAATTATCGACTAAATTCGATGAAAGTTTTCGCGATTTTTTGAGTATTAATTTGAACTCTGAGTTGACAGAAATTACAATTTATTTTTACTTAGGTATTACAAGGCAAAATGCTCGGCCAAGACGTCTTTACTCTCAGAACTCCCGTTGTCGACTAGTTTGTGATTCTTCTTGCCCAATATTTAACGCAAAAATACTTCGAATAAAATATTTTAATGGAAAGATACTGATACCTACATGTTCCCCGCTTACAAGGACGAAATTGATCAATGTTACGTGATAAGTATCAATTAATTTAGAACTCACGGATCATTTTTCAACGTCATAAATATGTAAATATAGGCAAACGAGAGTTGCTGTCTTCGCGATTCGACTAATTTCCGTCGGATGCGTGATTTTCTGCTGCTTTCGTAGTAACCGCAGACAACTTTTACTGATATTTTTTTCTATAATCACGCCGGATTTGTATCCACATCATATATTGCGGTCTTTTAAATTTTGAAATAAAACTGCTCCGTAAGTTCTCTTAATGATACCAATACTAGTTACTAGCTGATCAAAAAATACTTAATACGTCACGTAAATCTTATTATGCAATGACATAAATTAAATCTTAAGAATCCGTCGCTATCCTCTCCATCCTGATGTTTTTTAAAACTCAATCTCTTCAGATTGTTCATTAGTAAATTTGGAAAATAAGTAGTTGAATATTTCTGTCATTTATCAACTTCGAATAAGGTCTTAAGTAGCATCGAGGCGACTCTGTTAATAAGTTCAATGCATACATTCCCTAGGTGCTATGAAGTATTATGTCCGTGATGGTAATATTTTATAGTTTCGAAAATACTTACGAAAACTTTCCCTTTTGCTTTTGTCAAAATGTGTAATTTTAACTTAAATAAAATGTGTACTGCATAAACCGGTACTAGAAAACGAACATACCTCATGAAGATTGACTATTTCATGGACAATAATATCAGACAACAATATTTTTTTATTTTGTCCGTTTTAAACAGATATTTTTACGAAGTCGAATTTTAGTTTTTATCGATCTCAAAAATGAAGGAGGCCCTATGTTCTGCTATGTATTTTTTATTTGAAATGTGTTCACCGATTACTCTGCAATACCTTAAACGATTGAGATGATTCTAAGGGCATAATATAGAACTTGTTTCTAAAAGGTGCTCATTTAATGGATTTTTTCTGAAATTTTACTGCAAAACAATACAAAGTAATTCAAATATTATTCTGACGTAAAAAAGGCACAACCTCCTTTAATTTTTATGTATTGTACAACAAATTAAGGGTACAAACTAAGTGTACAAAGTAGTCGATTAAAAAAGTCGTATTCATACCTGTCACATCCTTAGTTCAAAATGAGCGCTGCACCCTATGCACCTGGCGATGGTATGAGGTGCGCCCCGTCATCCACCAATAGCAAAATACTTATTAATGTTTCCATTTCTCGAGCTCTTGTTAGACAAAGATGGAATAGTATTTAAATGCTTCTAAGAATAAAAGAGATGGAGCATTTACAGGAGAATTACACCGCGCGCGAAATTCAAATTTAGGTGGGAAATTCAAATATTTTGCGCCATATCCACGATGGTACGGCGGATGAGAATGTGGCCCAGAGAAGAATAAAGTACTATCTGACGTCGGCCATACATGCGTTGCTAGCCTTGAGGACTAAATTGCAAGGAAGTCAAACCAGACTTCGAACCAGAACACAGCAGCGGTTAATTTTATTAGATCGAAATAGGGCAGGAAGAGGTACCTCCAGAGTCAAACCAAAAGATTTCTACCACCTTCTATAGGTCTGTAACGTCTTGTCCCTGTAGTTCCGGGAAGAGAATAGGGCAACGGTATCCCCTGCCTGTCGTAAGAGGCGACTAAAAGGGGACTTCCGGGGTTGCGGGCGGCAAGAGTGGGAGCTCGA
>DWRA01003147.1:0-12580 GCA_018250295.1 Spathilepia clonius
GGCGGCAGCGCGCCGGCCGGCGGGGGGGCGGCGGGCGGGGAGGCCCCGGCCACGCCCGGCACGCTGAAGTGCCGCACGGCAGCCTCTAACGCCACGTTGTTGCCGCTGAAGTACGCTGACACCGCGTTGTGAAATAGCAACAATTGCTTGTTCATTACTTTTACCTGCAATGAGAAAGAAACAAAAATGTATAAACTTTGACATGCATATACTTGCACCATGTAGACCATTCCAAATTATTGTTTCAGGTACAGACCTCATTAAGAAAAGATAATAACATATACACGATCGCATACAAAGGTGAACACAAAATCAGACACAAAACATCTTTATTCATAATCCCATTGTCACCCTGGTGAGAGGATCGAAACCAAAATTTCAAACACTGAGATTGAATGTCAATACGGTAAGCTGACTGCTCTACTTGATAAATCACCAAGAGATCCATCCATCCATGTATCAAAAGAGTGCAATATAAATGTAGACTAGTAATGAAGGTACAACGTCCTGCATCCTGTGGCAGCAGACTGAGGGGGTACGTACCCGGTTGTCGTGCAGCAGCTTGAGCTTGACGGCGGAGTCGTCCCGCAGGCGCTCGTAGTGGCGGCGCTGGCGCTCGATGCGCGCCAGCAGCAGCTCGGGCGGGTTGCCGCCGCTGCCCTCCAGCTCGCTGCGGTACGCGTCGTACTCCACCCTGATAACAGTAACAATTCTAATACAGACGTTGTACAAACCTTTTGTGGTTTGACTCAGACGGTACCATCACACCACCTATTTCTGTTTAATAGCAACAGTGTTAAGCCATCCAGTATAGTGGTTTGTCGGGTATATTTATGGAGACTTACCTATCCGAGGCATTCCATCTTAGTCCACAGGGATAGCAATGCATCGGTGGTCGAGCTCAGGTAAAACTCTGATCTGAGGGTGATCACAAGTGTCCATGGGCCACTTATGACAACGACATACAAAGATAGAGTGCGAGACATGTACCTGGCGGCCTCGTACTGGCGGATGGTGAGCAGCGTGTCCTCGATGGTCTTGTTGGTGAGCGTGTTGAGCGCCGAGTTGAAGAAGTGCAGCGCGGCCAGCAGCGTGTCGCCGTTGCGCGTCAGCGAGCGCTGCGTGTCCGCGTTGTACAGGAACCTGCGGTACACAATATCGGGAATACATTTTATACATTTTATGATAGGTCTTCCAAGTTACGTTTAGTAATAATGTTTTCAGGAGCAAGGCTGTGCACTTAATATATTACCGCGCTTCGGGTGTTTCCAGTGAAAATATGCGGATTTGGGAGTTTTACATGTGTACTACTTGTATCCCAAATTACATACCAAATTGCAAGTTTCTAATACCTTGCAATGTGCCACTGATGAATCAATAAGCAAATTAGTCAGATAGTAGTAAAATGGACGATTCAGTCGAACTCACTTCTATCGGGCGATCTCTCAGAGCGAATCTCTAAGAGATCAGTTGACGTTTTCAATTTTATTACAAGTAGTTACAGTACTAAACTAAATTTGCATATCAAATCTCAGAACTTTATGTGGACCGACAATGAAGTTACGATAGGAAGGAAAACACGTCGAAACGTTAGGTGTAACACACAGTGCGTGAATTAGTGCAGAAGTCGGGCTGGGGCAGGGCAAGGAGTGCAGCCGTGGAGTGCCGTGTACTGACTGCTGCTGCAGCTCGGGCGACTTCTGCGCGAGGTCCGCGAAGGCCTCCCCGAGCGCGCGCTGCGTGTGCGCGGCGGCGGCCAGCTGCGCCGCCAGCGCGCCGCTCAGCCGCAGCACGCCGTTGTACTTGCGCTGCGTCTCGCGCACCGCCTCGATCTGCGCCTCCAGCTCTGCCACGCACACGCGCGTGTTATTCAACACACACAGATATCACCTTAATATATTCATATGTTAGATTTCAATGTAAAAGAAGGGATCTCAAAGGTGTGTGGAGTCTAACAATATGCACTTGGCCAGCACTGTGAACTATGGTTTAATTCTTTTTACTATAAGAGACCTGTGACCAGCGATGAGACAATAATAGTGTTAAGTATGAAAGTATCATACTTAACACTATTATTGTCTCATGACTCGTCACTGTAATTGAATCAATTATAATTAAGAATATATCATTGCAATATTAACAACATATTAAAGAATTTAACCACTACGTGAAATAACAGCTAAATTAATGTTAATATTTCAATTTCAACAAAGAATACAATATTTTTTTAAAAAGCTGTTACATTGAATACAAGGCACAATGAAGCAGTTGTTTTCATTTAACTAGTATGAATGCCACATTCAATCAATGCCAATAGAGTTCAATTAGACGAAATGATTACAACTACCATTGGTATTCAGACTACCTATAAAATATTTTCTATATCTAGTGTTTTTTTCATAATGCTGATGATTTTAGAGACACTACATACAATATACATACATAGTAAAATAAACCAACCAAAATTAAATTCACTCATACTATTCCCCCATGCATACACCACATTACATACACTATAATGTAATACATAAAAAAATCTTTCACTTTTTGTTTAATATTCAGCACTTAAGTTAAGGGCCTGGTGAATTATTTGTTATCCAAAATAGCCAAATAAGTGCTAATCATTGCAACTTTAATATATAGCTTAGCAAGAATGATAATGTAACTTATTATATTATGAAGTGTAATCACAAAGTCAAGGCAGCCACAAAGTAAGACTAAAGGAGAGGAGAAGAATAATAATGATCATATCTCACCAGTGTCAACAGTCCGTGAACTTTTGCCAAGCTTTTCATAGAGAATTTGTTTAGTGCACTTGTATGTGGAGACACCCCAACTGCGCAGAGACTCCAGCTTGGTGGAGCCGGCGCGAAGTAGCGTGCTGGTGCCCGCCGCGCCGTTCTGAGACACATCTGGAGGTGCTACATATATAATGAGCACATGTAAGTATGTAGTTTTATAAAGTACCAATTATTACACAAGCAACAGTGCAATGTAGTAGATATGAAGACATTATTTGAATATATATTTTCCCAGAAAAGGGTAGCATATTAGTCTGCCCATGTCCTAAATTTTTAAGTTGAGTTTAAGATCTATATTTGGTTTAATAAATCACACACGGTACAATTTACGTATTGTTGAAATGTGCAAATTTGTGGTAAGTTAATTTAGGCATATTGTCAATTTTATTTTATTAAGGGTAAGTTAAAATACTCCTAAAATTACAATTATTTGAATTTGATTTCATTTCATAGGTGACTCTTGTTTGAATCCAAATTGCCAAGATAGTATAATGAAAAATCCGTATCAATTAGGCAGTAGTTAACAAAAAATTGTATATGTAATAATGATGTATCATTGCATAAAATTAGTGCCACTAACCATTAGAAAATTACAGGTTTTATTTTATTGTAGCATAAAGATAATTACTATAGATAGTAGCTAGCTGCTACTGACACTGGATATAGAATTTTCAAGTAGGTTGTTTCTTACACCAAATCATTACCATAAGCTGGAGGGAAGGGCATGGAACGTGATGTGGGGAACTTGGCCTCTGTGCCAGATGTGATAGAATCACTGGACTCCCGCAGAGGCGGAGTGTCTTTAAGCATCTCATGTATACTGCGTTCTGACTGCCTGTAAACAACCAAAATTACAATAATGACAATGTTTACAATTATATGTAAATTGTGATGTTTACTTCACTTTATATTTGTAACTTTGCTACTCCATTGTATATAAAAAAAAGAAACTTGTCTCCTATAAGACAAGTTGATGTGCAGTTCTTTATAATGTTAGTGCTCAATAATTTAACTAGCAGGTACAACAACTTTGAGAACCATAAATATATTCACAAAATATAGATGGACTTTTGTCTAATTATTTTATTAATGTAGCTAAACTCAACTGAACAGATTTTTACAATAACTTAATAATAGATTAGATACGTCTATCGATGCCACTTGTGACTGGCGGAAACAGAGTTTCACAGCTAATTGAACAATTAATTTAGCAAGCGGCATTCGTACAAACATGGTTTGTTTTGTGTAGAATCTATCCAATGAATTCGATCATTATTATGACGCACCACTTAGACATGTTGCAAGAAAGTTTCCTCCTTTCTTCTCTGAAGACGTGATATCACAGAATAATTAACTAAAATCGTACATTGAGAATATAATAAAGCTAATGTTTAACTAATTTTACGGCACTTCGTCTCCTGAGCAATTCATTAACAGTCAAGAAAACAGATAAAAACTAACAAAAATCAAGCGATCGAATTGACAACTTGACATTTCTCGCTTTTATTCGAATACTTGTAGTAGTACAACAATTACTAAATAATTATTTATGATTTTCTGTTCTCTTATTGCTTTCAAAAATAATAATGATTAATTTTTTTTTCCATTAAATTCCTGAATTACTAGAACAATAATTATGATTAATTTGTGTTTTCAAGAGATGGGTGTAACTACACTTACACCGTGAATCATATTTTTTATCGGTTGTAAATCTGTGGTTATCTTTATATTATCTAGAACTTTTAATACTAAGGTTTAAAATCAAGTTCAAAACATATATTATTATAACGTCGATACAAACTTATTTCTGTAGTAAAAAATAAAAAAACGAATAATGTATTTCTATATAGTACTTACATTACATTATTTAAAATGTACTCATAATAAAGCAAGAATATCTGTAATTATTGCATGAACCATGATGTGTATCGATGAAGTCAATCTTATAGGACAGAGCAAAAAATTATACAAATTAAAAAAAAAAAGAAAATAAACAAAACAGCTTAAATGTTCATGAAAATATATTTATCACATTTTCAAAGGCGGTAGAACCGACAACTCCAGCGGTACCACCACCAGACCTGTTTCTATCTAATAATAGTAATGTTAAGCATTGCTGTCTTCTAGTTTGAAGAGAGTGATAAGGCAGATATACTTATACGAGGCATTCCAACTTAGTCCTCAGGAGTAGTAATGCATCTGTCTACCTCAGGTGAGGTTCTAGTCTTATCTGGGGTAGATGTAGCAACTTCCCGCAATTCATCAAGAGATGGCGCTACTGCATTCTGATACATGCTTTCAGTAGCAGTTTTTTTCAATATCTTGTACATATACAAACTCCGAACTAAGAATATAGGAACACGACCGCTCCCCGGGCATTATTAGCTTGTCCGGCGGGAGTTCTCCCTCTTTTAAAATGTATTACAAATAATGTTAATGGGCGGCGATTGTCTCTTACCATCAGGAGGACTGCACGATCGTTTGATGCTTTAATATATTAAAAAAATTAGGTGTATTATTAGGATCGTGGGAATATTATTATGATGTTATATTAATTGCTTTATTTGAAATTGGCGAAATTTTATTCAGTCAATCAACGGTTTCTGTCCGATTCCTATAATAAACAGCTTGGAGAGCTAACATTAAGCTAACAGAGAGATACATTTGACAAAAGTATCTTTTCGGAGTATACAAGTAGTACCTATGCAAGATATTTATTAAAACGGTATTTACAGCTGTGTAACTCCATTAACTTCTGCTAAGTTCATAGGTAGGTTCGTAAATGTCTTTAGCAATCTGTACAATCATGTGGAATATCAGCTTAGCTTACAAATACTTTGGCATGCTTGCTTTCTGCAGTGAGTCTATAAGTGTTGATGCAGTGTATAACGGGATAAAATAAATACACAAAATATGGCACCAACATAATTATTATTAATTACAATGTAATGTATGTATATCAATTATATATTATAACATTAAAATAGCAAAATATATTTTATGCGATAATATTTCAATGGAGCTAAAATGTGATTATTTTAAAAATTTGTAAATGCAATTAATCTGGTACAATCCAATGTAACATAAGTATTGACTAAATTGTTTATTTAGAAGTATTATGAGAAATATGTGTAACTTTTTAAGTTGGAGTTTGTGCTCGAGAATGCTGGCTTAACAACGTTTCTCTCATAATTGCCCTGAATAGTAAAAATACAGCACTACATTACCATGACAATAATTTATAGTACAGGAATTATATTGTACGTGCTCAGTTGTAAAATAGTATCACTTAAAAAATATATTCAATAGGTCTTTAAGCATATATATCTTAATGCCCCTTGAATAGGTTAATTTAATGATCTATATTACTATTATATCAGCGTTTTGATCACGAACATAGATATTAAAAGTACATCCACTTATTATTATAATATTATTTGAAATATTTAATATTATGCGTAATTTAAGTACCTAACATTTGCCTTAGTAGCTATAATATTTTGAGACTAGCTTTTACATTTGTGAAGACTATGTTAACAGAAATGTTTGTGTTGACAAACATTACCTATTAAGGTACATACTAATGTTACTTATCTCAAAAGTATATCATTAAACTTAACGATCATCATACGTAATATGTATACTTGTGAATAATTATTAAATTATATTACAATATGCGATGATTGTACAATTTAGTATTACAATGTTATAAATGTTATCTTCCCCGGTGGGTTATACAATGTTCATATCAAATTTCAAAATACTTGTAAACATAAGTACCCTTAACTCTGATATAAAAAGTTTTTGTTTTTGTACATAATTATGTATATTAAGTTTAAAATACTCAATATGTATTCTTTTTTCTTCGTGTACTCTCTAGATGCAGATGACTATAACTTGCATAAATTGTACTTGTGCTTTTTTACAGTATGACTAAATTTGTACATGTTTTTATAAATAGTTTTAACTAATGATTTTTTAAAATTCGTTAATCGTTTACATCTTAGGTTTTTTTGTATTTTTATCAAAAGTATAAAACCTATCTTTGGGTCAATTTATAGAAACGTAAAAATATACCTACATACGTATGTAACAATGTTACTTGAATAGTTCTTGTAGTGTCTATCGGTAATAAGATATTTATTTCAGTTTAGAGTGTAATACAAACCGAAAATGATGTATTATGATAAGATATTGAACATTTAAAATTTGTTCCAATCTTTATTGTTGTATCTTTAGTGTTGTTAGTTTTCCTTAGTGTTGTCATCTGTTTCCGGTTTTACTCCCTTAGGTTAATCTATGACGGGAAAGTTACTTTTATATTACAGCTTCCACGCATTTTTATCATAAACTACAGAATGTACACGTCAAAACCGTGAATCTTCTTGAATTGTCTCGCACTGTATAAGTGGTGGTCGTGGTCCCTGGGGCCCGTGCGGACCACGGGCACAGTGGGGCGCCGGCGGGCAGCGGGCGTGACGTCAGTCCTGCGGGCGCGCGGACGGCGGCAGGGCGCGCAGCGGCCGCAGCTCCGGCCCCGAGCTGTTGTCGCTTATCACGATGGTCTCTTGCGGGCAGCACGATGTCTTCATCGATTCGGTCGACGTTTTGTGATTCTGGAATAAAATAACTTGGATATAACAAAAGTTAGAGATATCGTAAAAAAATCAAAATAAAATCTTGTTTAAATTTTACGAATAGGTAGGTACGTCTTTGTATAAAAAATTCTACCTAATATCTCTTTAGTCACAAATACCTGCTGACTGCGGTTTGATACGTACATCGATGACCTAAATATTTATATAAATATTATATCTTCCATCATCGCAGTCAGTCGCGAGATTTATCTACCTGTAAGTTGTAACCTGAAAGCATTATATCCTGTATGTATGACCTATGGCCTCATAATTGGTTAAGTACCTACATATATTATTCAGATATTGCATGAAAATAATGTATTAAAATAATCAACAGAAGTAGACAAATAGAATTAACATGGTTCTCCGGTTCAAATAAATAGGTAGGCAACTTGTCAATCTTGATTTGCGCGCGAATATTATAGTGGTCAGTTTCCTTTGAACAGGGCAACAGGGCAGTGAACTTTAAATTGTAAATATATTTTTTAGATTTACATCGAGAATTAAAACTTTTTTGAATATTAATAGGTATTGTTCATTCTCACTCAAAATAGTCATTATTCAGATTTGACACGTACACACAACACAGCTACAAGGCCTAGTTCCTATTACTGTCCTGTTTCTTTGACACCTTCGTAACCCAAACATATTCATATTAGTAGTATACCTACTCGTATTGTAAGGTAACCATTGTACCGCAAACAGAAGGACTTCTCGCTCATAAACTCAGGTACGACAGCTATCCTGTTTGGGGTCGCTCTCATGTATATATATGCTATAAGTGTAATACTCTTGTATTTTCCTATTATATACCAAGCAGGCCAAATTCTTTCATTCCTAGACCGTTTCAAACAGAACTCTATTGTTGTAGTGATATAAATACACAATAAACTAGGTACGAGTACCTTTAAGAGTTCAGGAGCGGAAAGCCAAGCGATTTAAAAGATTTCGGTGTATACTGACCCGCTTGAAGCAATGCGCGATGGAGTGGCAGAGCGCGGCGGGCGCGAGGCGGCGCTGGCGCATGAGCACGTACAGCACGGGGTCCAGCACGTAGTTCAGCAGCATCAGCATGTCGGACAGCTGGCTCAGCGCTTCCAGCCGCCGCCGCCCCGTTGGACCCAGGGATAGGTACAGCGCCGATGTTACCTGATGCGATTAATACCATATTACTTGTTGACTAAGGGACATATTCTATCAGGAACGAGGCTAAATCGTACTCCTAGTCTCAGTTTTGTATATGCAAGACGTTTAAAAAACCTTACGATAATACAATAATAGTAGTAGTAATAAAGAAATATACCTTCTTACCCACTAACGAAATAAAAGTATACAAAATGATAATTCATTTTAAGACGTATCTATTGTATAAATGTCTTGTTGTTTAGTAAAAAGTAATAATGAAAAGCATTGACTTGAAACCAACCAGCAGTGTTGGAGAAAATGAGTTATTTTTCGGTCTAAAACTTTTCAGTTTAAAACAACTTTGAAAATATAAGACCAACAATTCGTTTGATTGGAATACACAAAGAGGTTCATAAACGTTTTATTAAATTGAATTATGTATTGTTATTTTTTCTCACGTGGCCATGGCCAACGCTGGCCGAACCATCGTGGTTTGACTGTGACCGGACCAACTCTACACTTATTTCGACTTCTTGACAGCGGTGGAATTAGTTCTTACGAGGTTTTACGGGAGTGGTAAAGGAAAGACATGAAGCGTTCATACTTAGTTTTTTAATATCACTGCATTTTCGTTTAATGCAAAATCGTCCTCTATCCAAATATTGTCCGAAAATAGGTATTCCGGATGAAATGACTGCTGTCTACTTGACCTTATAGTTATACTACGTCATAATGCCTGTATTTCATCAAGTTGTATGGCCCCATTCTATTTACTAAATGACCAAGTGTATGACAAGCAATAACAAGGTTAGTCAACGAATATAAACCCACTATAGTTTACCCACATACCTACAGTTTGGTTTAGGTACTTTATATAAAGTAATTAGAGCCCTACAGGGCACCAATAAACTCCACCCAACTAATTGATCAATTTGTAGCAAACAGAGCAATCGTCAAGATAATATCTTATAATAGATCATGTTGTCAAACTAATTGTTGAAGCAGTAAACCAATTTTTATCGTTCAATTAGAGGATGGTATCTTTTTTTATGCATTATAATATCATTTCTATAAATACCTAACGATAAGGAAGGGGGGTACTTGATGGAAAGTAGTTATCTTCGCCGATGGATATTTACAACATTGTAACACAAGAAGAGTCGGAAATGCGTCGCCGGCTGTCAAGAAAAGCTCTTTTTGCATGAGAAGTACACCTCAGAAGGAAGTCTTATATAACTAGCTGGTACGTTAGGCCAGGGCCATGTGTCTGATGACTTTTAGAACAAAAGTTTTGCCTAAAATAGATGACACAACTTAAATACAGTAAACTCTTTAATGGAGAACATTGCAGTGCTGGCTTCCAGACATACATAAGTATAAGCACAGTGGCAATATAGTGAAACTATACGTTTTATATATTATTAGTATTGTTCACTGTAAAGCTTCAATAATACAGCAATACCTTTTAAAGGTCATACACACATCATTTTCCAGTTCGCCCTTGCCTGCGCCATCAATAACACTCGAGGCGGTAAATATTATGGGAAATATGAACTGCAGCCCAATGCCACATCCACTCTATTTCTAAATCAAAACAACTGCTGATGCATAATCTGTATCTGTTATATTATTTCTACTGTCATAGGTTATCACCGATAGATTGATAATAACAGATAACCTAACACTTTAAGGTAAGCTAACACTTTAAGCTCAGTATTGGTATCGACTGTATTAAAAAGTTAAAACATTTACTAAACTGTCTATATAAAATAATGTAATAAATAAAACATCCATGTATTCAAATGAGGGTCCACAAAATAAGAATCGCCCTCGTTGCTTCCGGGTTCAATTCCCGTTTGATGCAAACGATATCGAGCACAAAAGAATTCCACTCGCGTTGCGCGTTATTCGGCGCGAACATCTATGTTTTAATGAATTCCTTGCCATTTATCGAAACAATGAAATATTTTCGATCGCGCCGTCAACTGCATGCCAATTAGAAGTGGATGGAGTATCCAATTGTTATTGTATCTGCCTACATAGGTACCTACATTGCGATACATACAAAACTTTGTTGGTACCTAACTGGACGAATCTGTGATTTTTTTACAGCATGTGTATGTGGTTATCAGAAATAAACTATTGTTTGTAATTAAATTATTAATACGCTTCTTAATGTTAATTTTTAAATAAATTTGCATAGCATATCTATCTAATCCTAATCCTAACTGGAGTCGATTATATATGTCCACGGGTGACAGTTGCCACTTAATATCAGGTGGACTGCATCCCCCTTTGTTACTTCCATTGTACAAAAAAATGTTTAATTTGTATCCCGAGAATATTACAAAATAAAAGCCGGTCAAGTTACATTCTGCAAGTCATGCATATTTTCCTCAATAGTTGGAAAAGTTGCGACATCTAGCTCAAGCGCTGACCTGTATATTTGCAGTTATTGGTCAGCGGACACGAACCTACAATGTTTCTCGCGTAATAAAAGTTTTCGGTATATTATTTTCACCTGTTATAGGAAAGTTAATTTTAAAATGCGATGAGTAAGTAATTTTGAAACCCTATTTCCCTACGCAAGATTTTATAAAATAGCAAATGAGTAGGTATGTAGTCCATCTTATTGTAAGTAAACACCGCCGATAGACATTTGTAACATGGAGTTACCATATAAATGTGGGTTCTATCGGAGGTTGATCACAGGTCGGTGCTACTCCTGAGGACTCAGGTGGTCGCCGCAATGTGCGTCAGTCGGCATACATAATTCTACAACACCGAAACACAAGAATTGCTTCACGTTGAAATAGACGTCACATTCGTAGAGTCAATCTTTTTCTACGTTCTAATTGTGGTAAAGCTTAAATAAGTAGGTATATAATTTTATTTTCTCTGAAAACGGTTATTTGAAGCAAAAACAAATCGCAACGTATTCTCCCAAAGTTAAACTTCCTGAGGTTTCCACGTCAGTACATTATGTTTGTTTTGCAAATGGTGAACGTTAATACAAATAGTGTGATACCCCACAAGCGGCGCGCGCGGCCGGCATGCTGATGTCGCGATGCGCGAACTACTACCATATTTATTAGTTGCTCGCATTTGATCGCGATTAGGCTCCAAGTACCCATTCCATTGCATTGTACTTCAGTTTGTTAGGGTTCCGTACCCAAAGAGTAAAAACAGAACCCTATTATTAAACTCCTATCCTTCTCTATGAATTAGCTGTTAATCCATTTATCACAGGGTTTTGTCACAGCTAAAAAAATATATATTTTAGCTTTATACGGAGAGCTATTGGTCGGTTAAAGCGTTTTGTAATAGCTGTCATTTTCAAACATCATTTTGTTGTTAATTTAAGCTACGTCGCATAAGCGGGTTAACATATGAGAACCTGGTTTAAAGTACAAATATATTTAACCTCACGCGAGATCTGGGGTGGAAAAGGTTTTAATAAGAAATGTGGAACAGAGACCTTAAACCTAATCTTTTAGATCTAATAAAGGTCTAAAAGCTTAGCTCGTTAACAACTTTACTAAAATGAAGTAATTTAAAAAGTAGGACAAGAATACGTAGATAAATTTTATTTCAACTTAAATAAGTAAATATTAACAAGCCGTTTTAATTCAAGAAACAGAATTAACTTTGTTGGATTTGAAGGTGGAGTTATTTAAATAGTTTTGCTACTTTATGTAATATTCGATAGCAGATAACGCCATTTGCACATATCTTTAATCATGCTATCAAATTTTAAAGTATTTTATTGCCTGTAAAGTCTGCCGTTACGCTTAAGGCTTTACTAGTAGCTTCGCCATTTCCACACCTCTTGTATACGTATGTCGGTGACTGCTTAGGTATAATTTGTAGAAAAGCTCTGCTGAGCAACTTTCAAGTCCTCAGTGGTGCTACCATTAACGCTACGTAAATAGTGAATATACGTACCATTTGCGGCAGCCAGCAGATCATGAAGAGCACGGAGAGCGTGGCCATGAGCCTGCTGAAGGCGACCTCCTC
>DWRA01003148.1:0-12579 GCA_018250295.1 Spathilepia clonius
CCCCCATCCCCTTCCCGACCTCAGATCGCCCGTAAATTATTTTTCCCTTAATTTCTATAATATTCCCCTCCTTTTCTTATGGGTTTCATCCTACTACGATTTTATTTCGCTTTTTATTATTTTTAAAGGCTTCTACTCTGGTCTAATATTATATTACATTGAAAATACTATGTTTTATATATATGAATTTATATTTTTTGGATTTTGTATTGCCAATATATCAAATCTACCTGGGGAACTTTTGCTGCAGTTCTGAGATCGTCATGGGATTGTAGAGACTGGTTGCGTTACGACGCTTCTCTAACGGCAAGGAGATCTGGAAATAATACAAAAAAATAGGCACAGACGAAATATGAACCTTAGATGTGTTAATTAATTTTAAATTTGTGTAAATTTTGAGAGCAACAGATATATAAGTAGACCTATGCAATAGAACTTCACCAGCACAAACTCAACAGAAGGCTGCAACTTTTGTTTAGTTTTCGCTGTTGAAACTAGTTTTCCCACAGCTGGGAAGGTCTAGATCATTCTCCACCACGCTACGTCAATATGGATTAGTGGAAGGTATCGTTAAAGGTTACTGGCTAACCCATGTTGTATGTTTTTAAACCGCTATCCAGATCAGATCCAGATCCAGATTGTAGATCAGTAAGGATCTGTATAAGCCGAACTCGTCAAATTCACCATTTACGCGATGGTAAGTTTCAAAGGCCATGTTCTTTAACTATAAATGGTTAAACACACCATTAACCGCCCAAGCTCTAATAGCCCTAAAATATAACGATTGGATACAGCGGCCACCGAGCGAGCAACGTTGCAACAGTATCGACTTAATGGGCCACAAACAAAATTTACGAGTTCTTGACTTTAATGCAAAATGAATCACGCGCAATCGAATGAGATCCGTAGTATTTCCATACGATATTGGACATTAAGGATTATGATTTTATAGACCAAAAGGAAGACAACGTATCGAGAAAATTTGCGTTGAATTTTAAACTATTTCTGACAGTAAGTGAGTGACTAAATTAGGTACACTTAATACTTGACGACGAAATATTTTGTTGAGGGTCTAAATCTATCTTTATTTTTTATCTGAAAGCACGAACATGTAGCTACTTAAAGCATTGCACAAGTATAACAAGTATTGCACAATAAAAAACAATACAAAGATTTAGTTTTAGCCAATATCTTAAAATGTTTTTTTAATATTTTCGTCATCATTTAGACGGCAGCCTAAAGTCTATCAGTCAGTTGCCTGCCATACCAACTAGTTTTAATATAAAATTGTGATTGTTTTAATAAACGAAGTTCAAGATCTCAGGGATGTGTGTAACCTAAGCTCTGTCACTCTGAGTGGAGGCCCACACCCAGCTGTGAGATCGTCATGGGTTGACAAAGATGTGTTTAATGTATCTCTAGACCCGAGACATCGTATTCATGAATTCGTGGTTACCCTATCTCTCGATTACAAGTCCTCTGGCCAAGGTCCCGATATTGGGCTGATTGCGAGGCGTCGCGGAGTCAATACAGCGTCAATTGTTCCGTGCAATATAATCAACACGCTATTAAAATTAAATGGTACATATGATTTGTATTCATAAGGAAGTGTAGCGCATTTATTCAGTAGCTATTTATAAGTTTTACCGTACGTGGTGATAGTATTCCTCATGTTTCGTGTGCGACTGAGGCTCTGATCACTAACAACACCTATATCCGTCATCAACACATAGGTTGTAAGTCTTCTTATGTTCTACTGGTGTGCATGAGTCATAGGTGCGGGAGACTGGGAGGTTATTATATTTTGTATTATGAAAATAGATATAAGAATTTATCATCATTTAAATTTGTAGTGCAACACAATCTGTTATATTTCATCAATAAATCAACTCACATTGGCAAGCTTCATTTCGAACTGCAAGGAGTCTTTTAGTTCTACTTCAGCGCGGGCGCGGTCCGCTCCCAGCAGCGTAGCGATGTCCACCATGTATTCGTAGTAGGCCTGCACCAGCTTGTCGCTGAAGCCTCGGTTCAGGAACTCTCGACTGAGCCCCAACGAGGCTTGGTCCAGCTGTGGACACAGTGGACTTGCAAAACGGCCGAAGAAATTCGTTTCCCGAAATTAGATCTTAAACGTGAAACATTTGAGAACTAATTGGATATTTGATTTTACATTTTGCATTGAAGCCCGATTGATGTTTCTAGAGGATATTGATTGTAGCACAGCTGTCGATTTTAAATTATTGCAATAAAACTTAAATTAATAAATTAGTATAAATTCAATATTCAATTAAATGTATAAAGTAAAATATAACATTCGCTACAATATGAACAGGAAAGCCTCAAAAAAGGCTTAATATATTGCATTTAGACAGAAACATATTAAGGAATCTTTCGCTAAATAGAATCGCAGAGATAATTTCGCTTCAGCCATTATTGTATAAACGACAAGAAAATTAAACAGTATTTTCCCAATCTTTCCTCTCTTGTATTCTTACATCAATAATCCGCCTAGTGGAGTTCTTCACGTCAACGCTGACGGAGAAGTCGATGAAGTAGTCGACGGAGTATCCGGCGGAGCGGAAGCGGTAGACCGACTCCTCCCAGGAGAAGGTGCGCTCGTCCCACGTGTCGCCGGCCAGTACCGGCCAGCCGCCCAGCCGCTCCAGCATGTCGAGTAAGGGCTGCACTCCACGCGCCTCGATGGCCGCTACAAATAATATCAACGATTACTTTGGCTCATCATAAACTGATTAATGTCCAATTGCTGGGTTCACTGCACAGGTCTCCCTTCATAGTAAGAAGGATATAGCTGGCTTGGTGTGGATTTCTAGACTTTACGTTGCGAAAATAAATTCTTTCTAAATAACTTCTTTACGATGTCTTTCTTTAGTTTTAATGGATGCGACTTAGTTAGACATAGTTATAAAGTGTTGCGGTGTTTTATAACCATGGGTTGAACCCAATTACCTATTCATTAAAACCAATAAACAATAAGAAAATTTGTGATTTTCCACGAAGACGTCAATCTGCAGCAGTTAGACAGTATGATGCAGAGTGAACTAAGTAACAGTATATACATATATCATACAGGTACACAACAAAAATTCCGATAGATACTCACAAAGGGATAACTAAATAGGTTCATCACTTATTTTTTGCTGAGTCCAAATTTCGTATCAAAACCAATTTACTATTTCGGATTGCATACTACCCATGACACTTACAGATCAAAGGTGATTTTCATATATTTTAACGGTATTTCTATCCCGATATTGCACGTTTTCTGTATAAACGACGAATGACGATTATACAAAACTTGGTACATACCGTGTTACGGTTATCTCGAGTTCTTATGTCACAGATTGTGCAAGCGGAACTTACTTTCACTTAGTCCTACATTTTATTTGAACTAGTAGCTAGACATGTAAATGTTTCCTAGGGGAATGCTAGTCCTAGCTGAATGATAGCATGTGTCCTAGGTTCAGTTTAGGATTCGTCTATTTCTGCCTAATAACAGCTGTGTTAAGAACTGCTGTCTTCTGGTTTGAAGAGCGTGGTAAAGCAGACATACTTATTCGACGCGTTCCAATTTAACCCTCAGGAATAGCAATTAGCAACGCTTCTGTGGCCAATCTCAGGACTTTAATCTTATCTAGTATCTATTACGAATGTCCATAGGCGGCAGTTGCCATTTATCATCCATGTATGTACTCGTTTGCTGCATCCATGATATAGAAAGTTTTCTAAACCTACAGCTTACGTACGAAAGGAATTTATAAAGTTTAATTAATAACGCCTTAACTTTCATTTGTGAACATTCGGGTTAATCATATAACATAGGTGTAGACGCTGAATGAAATTTCAAAACGTATTATAAAGTTTACGCGATGTTTGAATGCACCTCGTCCTTAGAGTCGTCGAAGTTAGACTATCGCCCATTGTCTGTTCTAACCCATTTCAAAACTTCTGCGCGTTCATTGAAACTTCACCTGCAGCTGGTGAGCAAGTGTAAACTATCAATTCCATATTGAGTATAAGGAATAATAAATTTAACCATGCTAATAGGCGATAATATCATAATCGATCCATTTCTTTCATTACTGAGCACTGGAATTCCTATCAAGATAATGGTTTAAATATAATGTTCACGTTTCAATAAGAATGAAATGTATAAAGTATACTTTATTAATTGGACACAACATTAAAAATAAATAACTACACTCAAAAAATAAAAATTAAATGAAACAATATATTATCATCATAAAATATATATGGTTTCCGATACCCGTAACAACGAATTTCGCATCAAAATTCAAGGAAGATTATTTACATGAAACTTTATAATTTAGTTTACAAGAATAGTAACCCTGTTTTCATTTGAATGTCACCACAGACGACAAACATGTAGGCAGCAGGTAAAATTGCTTCGAATAAATGGGTTCGAAACTTACTTCGGTTCATGCAAGCTTGGAACAGCGTTTTGGCCAGAACGAACGGCTTGGGCTCGTCATCGGCGACGGGCTCATCCAACAATGACCGGATCTGCTCCTGCAGTTGGTCGGTGATGATGGAGAAGGTGTTCACAGAGGTCTTATCATCGGGGATGCGGGTCTGCCGGACGAAGGAACCGCATGCGAAGTCGTAGAAGTCATCGCATGGATCCACTTTAGCGTCCATGTTCTGTAGCAGCTTTGAGGCTGGAACAAAACGTATTATTATAAGTTCTGTTTAAGAATTGGTTGCAATTTTTGAAAACACAAAAAGCGTATTTAGATTTACATTTCACGGTTTCAACGTCAGACGATTTTTTAAAGACAATGAACTAAACACAGTTGATACCAGAGGAAATGATATGTCAATCTATCAATTCGAATAAATTTGCTTTAGATTAGATAGTTGGTCCAAGAGGAGGGTTGAGATTTGAAAACGCTACTTTACATGAAGGTGGAAGTAAACACAGTGGCAGCGTAGGCATATCAATAAGTTGTAATTTATTGACGTGTTAATGTTCAAGGGAAACTTTTGGTGGGTTCAATAGTTTGCAGTTGATTACAGATGATTATCGACAATACCATCAGGGCTACATGTTTAATAACACATACCAGTGTGAACGCATCCAGGGCTGTTGCACACCTTTACGCCATACTCGTCCTTGGAGATGACGACGGGCGGCGAGGAGGGCGTCAGCCGCAGCTCGCTGGTCTGCGGAGCATCTGTGGACAATGGGATCAGGTAAGACAAACATTCCGTTATTCTTTGTTGATTAGTCAGGTATTTTATCGAAAATACTGCGGTTCTGTTTTCCAAGACTTCTCAATCAAGTTGATTATTTTAGATGGTTTGGTAGTATATATATTTAGAACATATGTTCATATTATAGCTTTTAATAAAATAAAACTCTGATAATTATTTATTAATTAATTATAGTAACCAATTATTGAAATTATTAAAACATTGTTTTCTGGTTCATTCATTTATTTTAAAGGAAAGAGGGAATTGAAATACTGAAAATTATTTCTAATAGTTACTACGCAATGCAAGATTTAACAAGCAAGTTAATGCTTGCGGTTGAAACCACGCGGGAAACTCCACCAGTTATCATTTTAATTATTGGTAATTTATTTGATGACTGGGTCATAAGTATAGAGGTCATCATACATGTTCAAAGTTGGTTCGAGATTCGATCTAAATTAAGCGAAATAATTAGTTTCGAATTCACTTCTACATTACGGTGTTTCTTCTACAACTTTGTGTTCGTAGCACTCATGATTTAAGAAATTATATTTTATAAAAGCTTAATTAATGAAGAAGAAAATAAACGTAGGTGACAGACCTCTTCGTGGTTCGACTCCGGAAGCATCACCGCCCTACTTATTTATATCTTGTAATAGCAACGTTAAGTCCTTCTATTTTGTAAAAGACTGGAGGAGTTTGAACTTAGTCCTTTCAACTTAGTCCGCGAATAATTATAAATGTCCATGGGATGCAATGACCACTTAGTATCACTTTATAGGCCTTTACGCTCGTTAGTTACTTCCATAATATAAAAAGTTGTCGTAGTAGTCGAATGGATTCCTGATTTAAGATTTACACTTTCTGATTATCGCGCCGGATCTTATCAGCATGTAAAACGAGATATATGGCGAGATTTGATGACTGAATATCTATTACTTCTTAGGAGTCTATTAATTAATTTACGTTGACGTAAGTAAATACAAATAAGGCTATTAAATCTGTAGATTGTTAATGATCGTAGAATCTTAGAAGTCGTTAAAATAGTCATTAAGGTAAGTACGTACTTCGATGTTATTTCGTTAATAATACTTATAAATGTCGCTATAAAATACTGGTATGAGGATTGATTGTAAGATAGAGCAGTTATTTCTACAACTACTAGTGTTGCTCCATTATCGATATTATTGGGATTAGGTAAAGAAACATTTACGGAAATTGTATAAAGAACTTATGGATGTTTTTTTTTCTCGTGGAATTACCTTTTCTTCTCAAGTCATCAATCTGTTATATCTTATACGAGTTTAGTACAAAGTACTTATTTTGACATTAGAAACGCACGCTTCAATTTTATTTAAGTTAAGTGAAGCCCATCACAATAGCTACCTGCATTCAAATTGGGTAAGCCGTTTCTGAGATTGGCGCGAACAAACATACAGACAAACAGAAAAAACATTGTTTTGGGTTCTCTTGCGTATATAGAAGCCCCCCACTGTGAATTTTTAGATTTATTTTAATATTTGCCATTTTGAGATAGCGTTCAGTTATAGTTTTATTATATGTATAGATGTTATAATCCGTAACGAAACAGTTAAAAATACATCAAATAATTCATTTTTAGGGTTCCATAGCCAAATGTCAAAAATCGGAATCCTTATAAATTCGTCATGTCTGTCTGTCCGTCTGTCCGTCTGTCACAGCCATTTTATTCGGAAATTATTAAGACTACAGAGTTGAAACTTAGTAGGTAAGTGTATTCTGTAAACCACTTTCCGAATTATATACAAAAATAAAAATATATTAAATTTAGGGGGGCTAATACATGCAATTGAAACTCAAAAAAAAATTTTTTTCATCTTACCTGTACGTGTGGTGTGTATAGAAAGGTCTTTAAAAATGACATTGAGGTTTTTTTCCCCATTTTACCCATTTTTTTCCCATTTAACCCATTTTTTCTCAAAGTCGATTGTTTGAGAGATAAGTTCTTTCAAAGCGGTAAAATGTGTCCCCCCCCTCTAACTTTCAAACTAAGAAAGTTAAAATCTGGCTAAAACATATGTTGTAGATGTCAAGGAAAAGTTTCTACGAAAATTGGTTTGAACAAGATACGATTGACGTTTTTTGAGATATAGCACTTTTTCAAAAACCGAATAACATAACTTTGTAATTCATACAAACACTATGAGAAACAAACTTATTTTGGTAGTTGTTGTTTTTTAACGTATGTATTAAGTTTCAGTAAATAATAAACAAAAGTAATTTCATATTTTGTTTTGCTTGCTGCTATTTAATGATAATGCTACGGAACCCTTCGCCTGCGAGATCGACTCGCACTTGGCCGGTTTTGTGTCTAATATTTATAGATAGACTAGATATCGACAACAGAGTTCACAGCTTTTTTCCCAATTTTTGGGCCACCGATTATTCTTTTTTTGCCTGATAGCTATTGACGAGCTCTAGGCATTATAAATTTAATAAAATTGGAAGAGTAGCAACCCTAGTCAAACCCCTAAGTCACTTGCATCGTTACTAATGCAAAGGCTAGAAACAGGTTTTCATTTACCTTACACTCATAAATGTTTAAGTAGGCAATCACTGATCGATCGACTGATGATTCCACGGAACCACGTAACCTACATCGGAGCTACAACTTTGTGGAGTGAAATAAATAACTGTGTCCAATGTCCATATATTATACTGACTTACTTTGAAATTCCAGAATTTTGGAAGCGAAAAATGTTATACTTGATACGAGGAATACGAGAGAATTGTTATTTTTTGTATATTTGTTCTTTATACGGAAAAATGAAATATTTCTTTTTATCAATTGTTATATTACTGATAGCCTGTTATTTCAAAATATTTACAACTTTCGCAATTCAATCACGATGTACATTGAATTAAAACGAAAAATTTTGTCAAACACTATATTTTTGTAAGCTTTGTCATGTCGCGTAACAAAGAATGAAAATTTAATAGCCACTCCCATGTACAAATATATATACATACATAATGTACACCGTACTTTCAATTTTGTCCTATCATCATGTCCAATTGCAATTGGTACTTTCATTGTCCCGTCAATGTACAGGTTACATTCAATTTGATTCCGTTAATGCTCATGGTACACTCAAATCGGTACAATGTCATTAGGCGTATGGGTTCACAAACGGGCAAACATTGGACGTGTATTATTTAGACAATAGATGTGACTCACACTCGTTGCATTGTTAGTTGAGGTTAACGATTGTCGCGGAAGTCGGACCTACAATATGGCTGGTGGTTAGTGTAAGTGCTAATTTTTGTTCTAGTTTTAATGTTTTACCGAATGGAGCAATGACCAGCCTGCCGGAAAACCCGTGTGTATGTAATTTTAGACTTCAGGTAAGCCCGTCGTCAGTGATGGTTCGAGGGAAGGGAGAGTTAGGGTTTTAGGGATTCCCAAAATCTATAATTACGGACATGAGTTCATCTGTGACGTTTTGCTGGGGCAACAAAAAATCTGAAATAGGAGGTACATTTTCTTCACTGACTTTCGACATATTTCGGATATAACATAGATCTCTTATCAAAATACTATATATTTTTTTCGTTTAAGTATTCACGGAAGTACTACTCCCACATTTTTTTCAACTGGTATATAAAGAAAAATGTCGTACATAATGTCGGTGACGGTAAATTGGTCTGCGACCATAAGTTACTTAAACGAGTGACAATTACCGATAAATTCATGGGGAACACATCGAAATTCCTTCATATGAACTTGACTCAAAATAAAAATAAAATACTTTTTCTGATTACGATTTTATAATCTTGTTGGCATTGACCCAGTGGCGTGAAACGCTAAACTCAAAAACCGTAAAGTGTTATTGCATTCAATGTGTGTTGATACAACCTACGTACTTTGATAAATTTGATATTTTCTTTTATTAAAACCAGATCTCTGAACCCATATTCTATGTGAATACGTAAATATTTTAAATAGTAAATAATAACAACAGTGGTAAGTTGTTATGTGCTCTGGTGTGGTAAGGGAGAGATTTTTATACCAGGCGTTCGAATTTAGTCCTTAGGGGCCAACGCACCTTAGGCAATACACTCCCTACTACATACTATCCAATCCTATTTGTGACGGACTAAAGGTCTCCATGGCCAACATTCGCTTTAACCATCAAGTGGGCAACGTGTAGTTTGCTACTTCCATAACATAAAAAAATAAAGAAGTACCCCAAATCCACTAGATGTTTAATACTGAGTTTGCTTAAATCACCCATCTCTCTCCCACAGGATTATATCGATTAAAATGCGGCTGGTGTTAAGGTCGATTTCGGAAAGGTTTTCCAGACGTGTTGCATCTATCTACACTAAGAACATTCGAGAGTAGGTAACGACTGATCTGTAATTTCAAAATAGGTTAAACTTACAAAAATATTAGGAACAAAGGCTTATAATATAATATAATTTATCTGTCAATCTTAGTACGAGAGAAATATGTGCTCGTCGATTTCAATCGTCGCTCATCGATTGGCAGAAGTGTGCGGTCTGTATAGTCACGAACATATGCAATAAGATTTTGTTTTTGGGTGTTTGAGTCTGATGTTGCCTAGTATCTTTAATTGAATTAAAAACGACTACACGATGTAATTATTTTATAACTTTCAAGTAGCAAACGAGAATGCATTAGATTACGTTATCGGTCATTGCCGTCCACGGACATCTGTAACCAAAACCACAAAGTAAAGGCTGTCTACCTGAAGCCGATCACAGATGCCTAGCCACTGCCTGAAATGGTCGTTTCATAAAGTTATCTGCCTTTTACACAACCTACTAGTCACTTTTTTGATTTGGAATAAACACAACCGCCCATGAAATTCTGTAGATAATCAACGTCAGATAGACTTTTTTTAAGTTGGAAAGTCGTGTGTATGTCTGTTTGAGCAAATCCGAACGTATCAATGCTAAACAGTTAGTTAATGAAAATAATAAGTAAGGACAATTTAGGAAGAGTTTGTTAAAACGACCTCGTAAACGGACGGTAACTATGATGAGATATCCGATGCTGTGTTAACATCACCTGTCTCATTCTGATAATATTGATTCGGGAGGTTAAGGTCGCCTCCCCGGCTGACTTTACAGCCTCCCGGTGCATCCTCGGTACAAACGGTGCAAACCCACGCATTCATAGAACTGGCTATATTTGGCGGGTGGTACCAGAGTAATAAATATTATAGAGCTCGTCTCTGCGGCCAAAATTGGGTTCAAATTTTAGGCAGATGTATAGCAGTTTAAAACTAGCTTAGATTTAAAATTTAATACTAGAACCTTTCACAGCACATATAATCAGAAGTACGATATTTACTTGTTAAGTAACATATCGGCTTTTGCTAACTGACTCCACTAGAATGTAAATAATGACTATTTGCCCTATAACGCGTATAATGGTGTCCTGGCCTGTGCTTACAGTTCTTATCCGAATTGCCCCCCTATACTTTATAATAACTCTGAGAGTAAAACATATAAATATACGATCCGTTTAGATATATTTTTATAAGACGACAATACGATACGACGATATATTTTTATAAGACGACAATCAATTGTAGAAAGACGGTATTACGAAGGTCAATAAAAGATTAGATCAATTCGGGGTATCGAATTGGTGTGGTGACACTCTTAGATTATAGCGCAAACAATTTCAATTTATTTTGCTTATACGAAAAACTGTATTAAAATTCAAATCTCAAATAAAAAACAATATAAGAGTAATCGTTATTATTCAAACCGTCATTACAAGTCCGTGACCATGTTGCAGACGCGAACAAAAATGGAAGCAAAAACTGGTTATCAGGACAAAAAAACTGCTTTCAAGTTTATCACAAACGAAATTGAAATTAGGTAACACTGACCGATTTAACAGCTAAGTTTGAGATTGTCGCAATGTGATATACTCTCAAAGTTTGTACAAAATGAAGTTTTTATTTTATTTTTCATTGTTCATTATACGTAATTATATTACAGGTAAGCAACGTCCTTTATTAATAATCAATCTATCCAGTGATTGCGTATCAAAGATCGAGATTTCACAATTTCTAGTGGGCAGGAATTTCCAATTTTCGATCTTTGGCGGAGCGTAACAATGGATAGATTGTTTATAACAGGCTTAAAAGTATACGTATTACACAGCCCTACAAAGATGAGTTCTAAACTCAAAGTTAACAATGCGGATTGGTTTTTTGGTTATTGTTTTTATTTTTTAATTAAAGTTATCTTTTTGTGCGTTTACAGTTTTTGCTATGGTGCCTACTTGTTATTTAGTTTGTAAATTTAGTACATAATAAATGATTTTGCCGCCCTCCTAACGTGCCTCTCGAAATATGCCGTCCCCGACATGCCGCGCCTCTGCACCTTTTAACAATTTAAAGTTAATTGACTGAAGTGTACTGCAATAAAGGAGATTGTGTAAAAAGGAACTTTATCAAGTTACCTTTGAGATGTATGCATTTGTATGAAGCGATTGCCAGAACGGAAGAGCAAGGCCCGGAAATTAAGAAGGAATTGAATAGTCCGGGAAGTTGTTTCGCATTGATTGTACCTTCAGAGCGCGCAGTAGCGTAAATAATTCGTTTATTATTGTTGATGTTTATAGTCATTAAAAATGGGGATGATGGTGACGTAAATTGGTAGATTTCACAGACCTTCGAGGTATTTTATTCTTTTTTTAAAAACTCTCAAGCGTGTAGGTTTCCTCGCGATGTTTTAATCAGAGGTACGAGGGTTCAAACCTTGAACTCCCGGTCAAGGGGCGGAGCTTTAGCCACTCGGCCATAGCTTCATATAGATATAAAAAATAGAGAAAATTGAATAGGCTGACGTACTCACTACCCAGTACCCAGGTCTTCATATGAATTCACTTGGTCACCGAATGTGTGAACCAACTTGATGTAAAACACTACGTTGTTTGACGGCTAAGTTCTAAGCCATACGATTTTTTTTCGAATATAATAGATGATACATAAAATTGAACTTCATTGTTTATAAACGGGTAAAAATCTGCCTTGTGAATATCCTTCTGAGCGTGTTTTGAATCGGATATGCCAAAAAAAGTGCAGTACAATGCCGCATGAAATAAACCGTACAAAGAATCATAATTATTACGGTGTTTAAGAAATGCACAATTTTAATTACATTTTATAAAAGGTGTATTTTTTGTATTCTTGGAAAATATATTTTTGTATATTTAATTGTAATAAAATATATATAATGTGCAATACGTTATGCATGTTTCTTATGAAGTGGTTTTTACAGTAAATGCGAAAGTATGCACTGAGACGAATTAATATTTTT
>DWRA01003149.1:0-12579 GCA_018250295.1 Spathilepia clonius
CATGGGACTCTTTAAAAAGGGTGCAAAAAGAGCTCTCCTCCAAGGCCGGCGATACATTGGCGACTCCTTTCCATCAGGTAGCCCGTCTGCCTTATCGTTAGGTAGTATATAAAAAAAAATATATATATATCTTTAAGCACAGTAACGAAAATACATATACTTACTCATGGGGAGTCACGCATGAAGAAGTCCGGAATTCGATTTCTATTGTTTCTGTTCTCGGTTCATTGATATTGGGTGCAGCTTTCTACATTTCAAGCTTTTTAAATTTATGTAATATTTATCAGAGGTAATTGAAAACATTCAGTATTGCTTAGGGATGTAGGTGATCTAGTTGTGTTATAGTTATTAAGGAGGGTGATAATTAGTTTGTAATGCATGACAATTTATACATTGGATACCGTTATGTATAGGTACCTCTGTAATTTCAAAGGTGGTAGGAACCTTAGTAGTTTCGCTTAGGAGACACCGTTGCCACACTTATTCTGCCGCGTGTTTTGCGTTTTAAGAATGTGGTAAGGGAGATACATATATTGGTCCAAGGAGTTCTAGTCTACAGAATGTCCATGAGCGGCAGCAGCCAATTACCATCATGTGGGCTGTATGCTCGTTTGCTACAGCAATATTATAAAAATAAGGTGTTAATTAATTTAATAATTACTAATTATACGCACCGAACGTTGTTTTCATAGATAGGTAGCTGTCTGCAACTGTGGAGCCATTATTTCCAACCAATTGAAATATGAGGTAAAGAGAACAGAGATGTTTCCCGGACGTCCCAGAAACGCGATCGGAGAGACTTTCACATGTCTCTTGAACACACAAAAATGCGTCGCGAGCTATCGTTAGCTACATTTAGAACTTATAAAAGTGCTATAAATATGTCAACGTATAAAAATATTTGTGCATCAAAGCGATATGAGAATCAGTTAGGACGCGTTAAGTGCACTCAGCTCACATTTTTACTTTGTTAAGCTTTCATCTTTTATGAATGTTAGGGTTGTGCTTTATAGCACAAAAATTAAACATTCTTCAGTAGTTGAAGTAGAAATCAAGCACGCTGATGCTAAGTTGACGCTACCACTTGTGAACAGTTCTATTTTCACCAACCGCAAACAGTTGAGCAACTAGAGTTCTACCTCAGATCGATTACGCCTTACCTGACGCCCTGACGACTAATTTGGAACGCCTCGTGTTAGTGTCTGTGTAAGACTGAAATTTTGTGAGAATAGTTTGGATTTCACAGGTACATACTTATTTTTGTAGTTAACCATCATATTGCACACGGCTTACATTGTGATCCAGTGATATTCTTATGTTGAGCATCGATTTCAGTGGCACTAAATCAACATGTATTTTTTTCTTTTTTTTTCTTTTTTTGGTGACGTAGAAGTCAGTTAACTTTTTAATTCGAAAACACGATTTCTTGTAATTTTGAATAACTATAACGAGTATTTGTGGTGGATCGATTACCATTTCCTTTTTTTATTTGACACTGAATTTTATTGCGTTGATAGGGACTTTCATTCATGGATATGGGTATAGACTGATGATTAGATGTACGAGTTAAGGTATGGAATACTAGACCACCACCCCCGATTTTTACGTAATTCAGGATAATTTTGTTTTCTAATGAATCTTGACATGAGTATTAAGTACATATCTAGATTAACGTGATATGATGAAAAGGTGCTTTTATGTGTACAGTGCAGTATCTCGTTCGAGGGATATGATGGAAAATTTGACCTTCAATTGCAGTATCACAGGCACAGTGATACTGCCTGCCTTTACTATAGGAGTTAACCATTTGACCATTGAGTTCATAACCCCAGTAGTGCAGGGGTACTGCACGCCTATACATGAATATTACACGATTTACGTAATCCGGCTCAACATACAATGTTCAAACCAAATACATTGCCAGCTATGGCTGTGAGTGTCTACTCGCTCACAGCGTATTAGCCTAAAGCCACCATGGTGACATATTTTCGGTTCAGCTATGGTGTGAACATTAATACAAATGCAAAATGTAGCAAGCAAACTACGTAAGAGATGATTTGCATTTTTGCAGTAGGTACCAACCCTAATAAGCATTAATTTCAGTAAGCGTAACCTTAACTCAAGTATTTAATACCTATTTTAGGCCTTACTCCGTTGTTTAAGGATTGGGGGGACTAACTGAGCACGTTTTGCATATGTTACGCGATTCGTGCACGCGCGCACGACTTGTGTCGCATGGAGACACGAAGTATGAAGGATTGACAGCGGTAGCGTATATTTCTGCTGTTAAAATAAAACTGTAATTTATGACTTTTTACCTGACTGTGCCAGAAGGAGAGTACCTAATGTTTGTCGAGTGTAAGTAATTGTATGTACCTACATATGTGTAATTCTTTGGCACTAATGTACTTTGGCACTTTAGTGTTATGTATCGTTGGATTCACCTCATACGCATGAGTATTAGAAATTACTTATCACTTGCTATGAGTGTAACGGAAAATATCGTGAGGATACCTTCACAACTGAAATCAAAAAATCTTTCAAAAGTGTGTAAAGTTTGTCAATCACTCATGTTGGTTTGGTTAACGTGAAAGTATACAGTATATATACATATACAATATATGTGTATGTAATACACATATAAATAGTCGTATATAATAAATAGATATATACTATTAATTTAACAAACATATTTTTCCATTCCGAAATATAAATTGTGTAAGTGACGAAACTTTGTATGAACTACGTACTTAATTTTGTATCGTAAATATATATTTTTAGGATTACAAAGTTACTAATGCAATTAGTACCTATATCTGGGCAATAGAACTAAAAGTGCGGTATTTCCTTGATTTATTGGCTAAACGGTAATATTGTACAAAATCTGAAGCTTGTGTGTCTGCTACAAGTGCCTTAGAATTTTGATGATGGGTAGGTGTGTCAGTGACAAAATCAAGGTATTTTGATTTCTAATACGTAATTCGTAATGTTCAGGATTAAATTGAATGTAATTTAGGAAAATGCCTAGCTTTATTATTCTTTGTAGGTCACTAAAACTTTAGGATTTTAGCTTTATTCATCACGAGATTACAAGGGGGTTAAATATGCCCTGATTCGCTTCGAGAAAATATAGTCACGCCCGTGCCGTTTATTTTTGCTTTTGCTCGACTTGGCGGGGGGACCCGGCCGATTCGATTTTCTTAAGTAATATAATGGTCTTGTTCCAAAAGTTTTTTAAAAGTCATAAACAACGATGAAATCAAGTGGAACCGAATAGACCATTTCACTATCGACTGTTGTATCGAGTGTCGAGTAGCAATAGCCCGCGGGTACCTGATCCGTGGCTCGGCTATGCAATCTACAAATGTAGGTAACCCGTACATATCAAGTTCGATGTAATTACGCATGTTGGATGTGTCATAATATTGAAGAACAAGTATTCTAATTAATAAATCATATATCGTACAAAACTGACTGGCTACAAAATAATAATATGTTTGAAATATTTCGATGATTATTTTTTAGAAGTAACAATTGTATTCAAAGCGAGCCTAGCAAATGAAAAACTACGGTAAGTGACTACTGTAAGCCGCAGATTTCCTTACAATAAAAAAATACTAGGTTCAAATGAATTACCTTAAATCCTACGTAAAGCTCATCATTCATGTGATGCAGACTCTTAAAGGGTAGGTTGGAATGTTAATCACTACTAACATATTAGTAAGACATACATATTTATAGCAATACTACTATCTCTCTCATAGATTCCTCTTCCTTTCATTTTATTTTTACATTAAAATAGCGAATTAGCATGTAGCCCACCTGTCCGTGAGGGGTCATCGCCGCCCATAGATATCTGTAACCAACTTCATATAGGACAGGGGTTCTACCTGATTCCGATCACTGATTCGTTAGAACTTGCTGGCTCGTGAGGAATAATCGCCACGCATCTAATTCAGGCAAAATCCAAGCTCTACCACTATATACCGGAAAAGACTTATTTAGTTAGATAATGATTAGATAACTCTAGTACTTCACACTTTTCAATTGCCGTTTTTAAATATTACCGAACGATGAAATTAAATGAAAATGTAACACGAGCGCGAATGCACAGGCCGTGCTTGTCGAAACATTGAATAGAATTCAGATTTTCTGATACAACACGTTAAATGTCTGTAATGAAATCTTAATCTGAAAATATTTTACTCTCGGGTAAAATTGGTAGGAAAGGTGAGACGGACACCACACAAGGATGCAGAGATATGGAAACATTTCGTTCCTACAGCTTTATTCTATTTTTCCCTCGTTTTTTTTATTTCGATGTTATGTTCACATAAAAATAAAACTAACACAAGATCAGACAGCCATATGATTATTGAGATGCGTGGCTTAAATTGTTAACAACTACTCATCATCAACCTTTACTATCACAGTAGGTCACCAGATTACATTGGTATTGCTAAGGCCATTTTCAACCACGGTAGCCAAGTGCGAGTTATAGATTTCGAACACACTTTGAAAATATTTTAATAATGCCAAATATATTTCTAATAACCAGTGAATAAAATAAATAGATGTGGAATAACGATTTACAGTAATGAACAACTAGCCATCTGAATAAGGCACATTTGGCAAAGGGAGATCTCCCGCCGGGCTAGGTGATCATGCCCGGGGAGCGGCCGTGCTCCGACAGTCTTAGTTCGGAGCTAGTATATGTACAAGACGTTGAGAAAACTTCGATAGCGTGATTCAGAATGCAGTGGCGCCATCTCTTGACGAGTTGCGGGAAGTCGCCACGCACATTTTGCTTTTAATTATAAGTGACATAAGATTCAAACTATATCTAGTTTTTAAGTTTCTACTATAACTGTAGGAGCCGGTCGAAAACCGGCACTGTTATGACATCATACATTCTGCAAGTCGAACGGCGCTAAAGTAATTAATACTCTTCTAAGAATTGTGATGTAGCTTAACGTAGCATTTATTTTTTTAATGCATATATGTGGCTCGCACGAGCGTCACGAGTTGGGAGTACTTTCATACAATGAATTCTCTAGGTTACAATGTTTAACGACTGTAGTGTAACACCAGAACAGGGTTCAAGTTACAAATTAAAAGGTTTATTTTAATGACTGGGCGTGTGGTGGAGTGGTTAACACACTGGACTGACAAAAGGAGGTTCCGGGTTTGATAAGAATATAGAAGTTACATTTCTGTTCTGGACCTAAGAATTTTCGTACTGGCTTTCGTCAAAAAGGCGTTATGATATTATTTTTCTAGTTTGATACTTTTCAAGTCGAAGAATTAAATAAAATATTAATTATAGAATATTCTTACTTGCACGTAATATAACAGAAAAGGTCATACAGTTTATATTAATTGTATTTAAGAATGTATTAAAAATTAAATTGAATTTATGTAATTTCGCATTATGCTCGTTATGTGTTATTAATAGCTTGTTATAATATTTTATTCATTCGTATCGTTTGCCGCGTTGGTAAGAGATAAATAGTTATATTAGAAGATGGAAACTAAACGGACCAAAAATAGGTAGAATTTAGTTATTTAGTGATTTTTACTAGGTATCCAATAAAAACACTCATGTCAATAAAGCTGCAAATTCGACATAATTATACAAAAATTTCGGCCCCATAAAGTTTTGAGATCTAAAATTTGTCTAAATTCCATCTACAAATTTATTTTAAATAAATTACTTACCCACAACACCCTTCTTATATTTATGATACATAAGATAGCTACCTATTATTATTACGTATGTTGAATTAAAAGTTTTATTAATTGCTTATAATTTCTCTCTTTACTCGGATTTTACTTGACAGTTCCACTTTTACTATACACGATACCATAAATGTGAATGAAAGTTTATTTGCTATGCTTTAAAGCCTTAACTACTCAATTGATAATCATGAAATTTTGCACACTTTGTCAGGGTCCAGAAAAGGATGAAGGATATCTTTCATCCTGAATAATATTTAGAGTGCACACGACGTGTGTGCACTCTAAATATTATTTATGCCTTTATAAATAGATGAAGTTTTCAATAAACACCTGAATATAACTATACCCATTACGTTCGCATTGCGTTACTCTTTCGAAATTCGTAAGCGATACGTACCGTTAAATATAATTAATATCAGCATTCAAGGACCCTCATGAAGCTAGAAGACAGAACGACACGTTGTTTTGCAACCCGCCGCCTGACACGACACCCATTGCTATTTTAAGGTCGTATGGGTATCTAATCACTTACACGGCTTCCTAAGTTTTTTTGCAACGACTTCGCTGCTTTAATTTTTAGAGGATGGGGCCGACTCAACTAAGTCATGACAATTCTACCTCCGTCTCAGGCCACCTCAGTTTTCTTATCGTGTAAATCAATTTACCAACTTAAAAAAATGAATTTGTTTCGATAAAGTGGCGACGGTAGAATTTGATCAAAAATATTATCATATTGCAAAACTCAAAAGTCGTGTACCTACTTACATAATAATACATGTTTAAAAGTATCTTTTTGAAATAAAATAATTTGTCTTATGGAGTGGCATCAGTTACTTTTTGCACTAACATTTAGTTATTCCGTGTTTGTTATTCCGTGCTTCTTAAGTAACTTCAGAAGTCCAAAAAATAAAAATATGCACTCACGTTCAGATTCCGACTAAGATACCTAAATCAGTACCCGGTAGGTGTGCACACTAGCTCTTTACAAGTAAGTCCTTGATTTGGCATCGCTGGATTGAATGAAACTGGCCACCGACTATAATCATTAGGGCTTAACGAGCAAAAACATTGTAAGTCGACCAGATCATTATAATCGAATAATGAATCAGCTACCGACTTTACAGCAGGTGGGAGACCTGTTTATGTGTTTTTTTAGCTGTATTTAGGAAGAGATTTAATGAAAGACAGCGCGTTACATATGAATAGTTCCACCAGAGACAGCACAAGCTCCCTCAGCTCAGGCGTAGAGACCGTAGGGTGGTTAATAAAGAACGATAAAATAAAACTACAAATTTTATTACTTACATTATTTGTCTATTGATTAATCAATATATTTAAAAAATGTGTAATCGATTTAAGATAGCATTCTTGTTGTACTTATGTGCAGATAGTTACAGTTGGGTGGCCGTGACCATTCACCATCGGGTAAAATGCATGCTCGTTTGCTACTTCAATGTTATAAAAAAAGGCATGGTAGCTAAACTACGATCTGCTTTGTTTGTTTAAAGCTATGTATTTAAATCGATAGTCATAAAATCAAAACATTCAATAGTTGGAATAAATGATTGTTCTTAAAAATGAGTCTTTTCCTCTAGTTTGTCATTTACCAGCACTGATAGTGGTTACATCTCGGTCTCTCAATCGTGGGTTCCGAGGTTGAAACCCCACGCACGCACCCTTTGATTTTTTCGAAATTAAGTGCGTATTAGAAAATCTAATTATTGCTTGCTATAACGGTGAAGGAAAACATCCTGAAGACACCTACACACGTGAGTTCTAAAGAAATCTTAAAATTGTGTGAAGTCTACCAATTCTCACTAGGCAGCGCGGTGGACTACGGCCCAAAAACTCTCTCACTCTGAGAAGATACCCGTAGCCAGCTGCGGAACAGTAATACGTTGACGACAAGCGACACTGTCCTATGGAGCAATAATATGCAATGATTGTTTCTTTCAAATTAATTTATGCCCACTTCCAGCTATGGGAATAGATCTTTATCTAATCATCTACTTTAGTCTTTATCAAAATCCTCATTCAAAATAACTATTTCTTACAGCATATTCCTCTCTTCCGTACAGGTAGTTCTGGATTTGGCCATCCTCACGCTCATGATAAATTCATTAATGTTTTTTTTTTGTCTGAAATAACGCATTGAAAAGTTCTGGACACCAAAACGTTTCAGTCCTACTGCATTATCTATCAAATGTATCTAACTAAATCTGTTTTTGAGTAACCTCCGTTTAGATCAGATCTTTTTGGATAAAGATAAGATAACAGTCAGCTTCAGAAACGAGCTTGCGTTTTGATGCTCCAGAGTTACATTTTGAGTTCTATCACAATGTAATAAATATTATATTACCGCGGCATTGGATGCACTTAACTTATATGTAACTAGCTACTGATTTGATAAATGCAATAGCTAATCAATCATGAATTGTCAATTGATATTGTCCACAAACTTTTATCCTGCGATATTCTTAAGAGTTTATAATCTATAGTAGCATAAGCAGTTACTATAGCCTATAAACATTTGTAAAATCAGAGGAGCCGCTATTGCATCAGCGCCCTTGGAGCAGAACTCTTTTCGAAAAGTTCCGTGTTGCACATAGTGCTCCGAGAATACCTCAGGAGGAAATGTATTCCACATCTAGCACATTCGTAGCAGAAATGTCCATACAAACCGAACTTTGGGCAACCGCCATGAGTTCAATTGTGTGGATAGAAACACATTCTTCGGTGTGTGGTGGGATGGTGGAAAACTAACATAGGGACCAGGTCAAATTGTTCCTCGGAACATTCACCATTATAAAACCGTTAGGATACGCAAACGGGAAATTATCTTATCTTCAAGCTCAAAGATTCTAATCAATCAGAGATCCTCAGATTATTGACGATTCGCATCACGCGTTTCTGCACCGAATCAAATGAGTTATGTTGGTATTGGGGCGCCGCTGCTCAGAGATACGAGCAGTGCATTGTATGAGGAGTTACTTATGTGTTGTTAAAGCACAAGACATTACGTCTCTCGCGAAAAGTTCACTGCTAAGGTCACCACACACAGGATAAATGGTCAGCGGAATATTTTGGACCCGTGGCGGGATTTTTAGCGGTAAACGTAAACAAAGCACGAACAAGTCCAAATAAGAGAAAAGCCCGTCAATTCCGCCTTAGTTACGATAGATACTACTTCTGACTAGAATACATGCAAGGAGTAGGGTTTAAACTATCTAAAGAAGTCCAGACTCAGGCTTCTCTTGGAAATAAAAGTTGTGTTACCGTTTGTTGCCAGTTAGTTGTACGTCCTAGTAACCGGAGTAGACGACCATCGTAGGGAGCCTCTACTGCATATCTTATTGATTAAAGTGTTATAATTAATAACTATACCTAAATTAAATTTCTAGACATATCTTATTTTTAAATCATGTCGTCGTTTCACTGGCGAGCTCTGTGAACAGTTCTATCATCTTTGAAAATACCTTTATTTATTTTAGCTGACATTAAGTAATATTAACTTTTTCTTGAAGTTTTTCTTAGTTTAACGTTTTATGTATAGTCAATACCGGGGTTAGTGAACCGTAGAGTTTTGTTTAAGCACGTAGTATCTAAATAATGGAGAATAAATATTTTCGTCGATCCTATCCAGTGATTAAGCTACTTAAAATGAAAACTAATAAGTACTGCCGGCTCGACAAACAACGCACATATTAAACTGATAGGTCTAGAAAGCAAATTTGCATGCGAGGTATGTAAACTAATATCTACTAAGAAAATATTTTTTAATCCATCCAATACAAGATAAAGGCAAATAGAGCATAAAAGCATATATAACAATAATAGATGATCCTAACGTTTCGTAGGTACTAAAGTTTATCATGGTGTACGTATTATGCTACATGTATAGTTGTTTATTTTATTTTGAAGACACGGATAATTATATCCGTGTACCTATTATATCTACCTACTTATTATAGGCACGAAGCGTTAATAAACTACTAATTGGTAAAGAACTAAATAATGCATAAGAATCAACAAAATTTTAAATAGCAGTCATGAATGTGTTATATTGCAAAACATTAAGTTATTTTTAATCAATTACAAACTTATAATTTTTTAAACTATCTAAAGATATTTAAATGAAACAATTTGTGTCAATCAAAGCTGATACTTGCAAAACTAAACGTCATTTCACAGAACTTATCCTAAACTTAACTTTTCGGCTTGCTCGTGACTGCGGCAAAGCTCGTAAACAATGGGTGTGTGACAATTACCTAGCCATCCATTCCACAGTTGTTCCTCGGGCTTCACTGCGGTCCACTGCGGTCCACTGTGGTCCACTGCACTTGGGCACTGCACTCACTCTTACTTTCGCGAACGCCTGCCGCTCGCGCGCCGAGCACTGGCCGGCCGTACGACCGCCTCTCCTATAAATTCTTTACAAGACTCGTGCCAGAGCCTGGCCCTGTATAGTCGCGCGCGACTGCATTCGAGTGCCCTTTTGCTTTATTAACCGACTTCCTTCTTTTACCTAAAACAATTTTACGAAAACTGTACACATATGTTATTTAGATTTCAAAGCATTACATACCTTTGTAAAATATGATTAAAAAAATGTATGTTATGTACCTACCTATGCACAATAAGTCGAATTAAATAATTAGTTAATATTTTGATTTCATACGCGACACTGCATAGACAATTATACATTGAGTATCATAATGACTAATTTTTATTATTTTTATTTGTAACGTAAAAAAGGCTTCTTAGGGTCCAATCCTAAGGACTAATTTGAACTTATTTAAATTTTAATAAATGTAAACGTATGAGATATTGTATTAATTCCTATTTGCGAAATGGGTAAAATGGCGACCTACCTACTTTAAATTTACATTTTTTGATTTATATTAAAATTATATAACAATCAAATAAATTCTCGAACTGCAAATATACAGAAGCAATATCCACGTGGGTATAGATTATATAATTGAGCGTGCGATTGTACTGTTGGCGGCGCGCGCGCAGCCTCCGGTCGTCGCTCGGGCAACCAGTCGGACCGCATGCGCCTCCCCCGCCCGCACCGCGTTTCCAAACTTTGAAAACCACAACCCGAAACGCACTCTAACTCCGTCAAACAAAAGCTATTATTTCTTAATTTCGATCACCTTTTAAGTCATTCGAGTTCCTATCCCCATCACCATGACATGCCATACAGGGTTCTATACATATTTGCCCAAATCTCGCCCATTGTGAACCGTAACAGATAGCGATAAGACCGAATTTGGTCGGGGCCGCCAGTTCGGAATGCACCTGCCAGCGGCTACTGGACACCGCAATCTTCGCGAGGGAACTACAACAACAATATTTGCAGAGTTTCGTTAAATAGTACTTGAGCACGTGGAGTCTTGAGAGAAGGTATTGCCGCCACTAAATGTATTAGAACAAAAAAGGCCGTCGCATTTAGTTAAGCTAAGGATTCCATTCTAATACTTTGTAACCCTTAACCCTAATAAATAGATAATAGATATCCACTGTCAGCATATAGATGTGAATGTAAGCAGACATTTCAAATCTGAATATGAAATGATAAACAGATTAGAAAATATTATTTAAGATTAACAATTAAAGATACATTTACAATTCGTAATAGACTTATTTATAACATGGAAGTAGCAAACGAGCGTGTAGTTCACCTGAAGATAAGTCGCAACTGCCTCCCATGGAAATCTTTAATCAATTCCAAATAAGAGTAGAGTCCTGCCTCTGGTCGGCCACAGATGCGTTACTAACCCTGAATAAGAAGTTAGAACGTCTCGGATATATATTTCTGCCATAGATATCACCCTTCAAACTAGAGTAGGTACAACATCAGAAAGGGGTCTACCATCTTCAAATAAAAAATGTATACAAATATTTTATAAGGAGAAACGGATTACAAATAAAAAATGGTTCTATTATAATTGCAATTCATAAAAGTGGTTTATGTTTTACGCTATTATTGAGAATGAAGGAAATAACGAAAATATTACGATTTAAAATTCCAGTCTTTACTAAACCAACTTATATCTATTTTTGAGCGTAAATGTAGGTATTATTATGTTTTGCTTATATGAAGTTACATAACTTATACAAATTCACAAAATGGCAGATTTTTTTATTACTTTCTTTCGTCTGGACAGCTGAACCTCCGAATGAGAATTAATAAGATTAATGTAGTATTTACTCCAGTATGTTGCGTGGGCAACTTTTATTTTTGTTATCAATGGAAGTAAGTAAGGTACGCAGTTTCTAAAACGCAGACATTTCGAAAATTCGGTTGTGGAGACCTAGTATTCGAACAAATGAAACAAAATTAAAGTATCTGTTTGTAATATGAAAATAACAGCTTTTAAATACAAATTGCAAAATACCTCTTTGTAGTTATATATTTTAAATATTTTTTTTGAAATTTTTTTTTTTTTTTATTTAAAATATTTTATTATAAATAATTTGTATTTGTTAAATACTAAATAGTTTTTCAATACTTTTCACTTCATTTTCATTCTTCAATCCAAAAATATTTTTGAAGACACTGATCATGATCATAAATGTCAATACTATCTACACTATTTAAAACATGAATACGATACTTTAGAATCCTTGAGCAGATATCCAAATGTAAAAAAACTCTTCCTTAAAAAATAATACCTGCTTACCAATTTCCACACGTGTTAAAAAACTATTTTTGTTCGGTGGAATGATTATGAAGCGCACTAGCCGTAACATGAAAAATGAACCTTTTGAACAAATAATAGAATTAAAATCAGTTAAATAAGTAATAAGATATTTTATTTGAAAATACATATT
>DWRA01003150.1:0-12579 GCA_018250295.1 Spathilepia clonius
GGTTTGTCACAGATGCGTTTCTAACCTTGACGTGGAACGCCTCGGAAAAGTATGTCTCCCTTACCACGCCCTTTGAACGAGAACAATCAGCGCTTACCAATACAGTTATAAGTAATAGGTGGTGGTGGTTGTGGCGGTGGTAGTGGTAGTGTAAGCACTTCTAGGTTATTAAACATCAATGACATGAAAATGCAGCCCTCCGCGTTAGTACAAATTATTAAGCATTGAATAAATTTAATGTAGGTAGTGTAGTAGCTAAGTTGGGTTAGGAAGCGTCAAGCAATCGATTCATGGATGGGTGACCACTGACGGCAATTTTTATACTTCCCTGTATCCGAGGGCAGTCTGTCCTACTTTTAAACATTAAGTAACATTTGTCTTTAATTTTAAAACTGTTATTATTAATATACCTTATTCTAGGTAGGTTTGGAAAATATGGTTAATTTTAGCGGATATAAGTTGTACATAAATCTTTTATTTTTTTATCTTAAAGATAGCGGCGTTCGTATAAAAATTCTTTAGCTGCCCCTTAGGAGTTGAACGCGTTGTGCAAGCCTTGTAAACCTTATCTATATGTTTATGTGCTATTTCAAACCAGAACACAATAGCGCTATATTGCTGCTATAGGGCAGAAATAACTGTGGTGGTATCACCGCTACAGAGTTACTCGTATCCTGCTATCCTTAGAAATATTAGTTATTTACTCTCTAACGGCTAAATAGTGTATGAAATTGATTATTGCCACTTCTATCAAACAAAGGCCAAAGTTGAGTCGCTTCTCTTGACGTAAATAGACCTGAAATGACAGTGGCAGGAAACTTCAAAGGTTTAGGCGTAACGATTTCACGTATGATTTGCTCTATATGCCAACCAATATATATTTTCTTAGGGGATTTTATATATGAAGGACCTTTTCAGTTCTCATTTACGCTAACAATGTAAAATCAATTATCTTGGAAGTATACACATAATTACTACTTATTGCATGTGTAAGTGGAAAATAAATTACTTTATACATGTAAGGTACGCCTTAAATATATAATAATTGTTGGTTGTATTTTCGTAGACTGTAGTTTAAAAAGGCAATGTAATCTCTTAGAAGCAAGATGTTAGGTAAAAAAATTTTTGCTTTTCCGAACACTTTAGAAGTGCGAAAATTTTTTTATGTCCTGATGTTAGCAAAGAAGCATATCATTATGAAGAATTCATTATTAGTATACACAGACTTTAATCTAATTTATTTAATGATGCAATAGAATTACATTCTATTTATTGTAAGCTTACAAATTTATTTTACTACGTATCAACGACTTTATCCTACGAATTCATTGTTGTTCGTGGCCTCGAGAACAATAGCATTACAAGAACTTTATGAATTTCTAAATAAAAACCGTGTTATGCGACTTTTCAGAATTAGCTACAGTCAAGTGAGTCCGATGATGTGGATAGAACAGTTAGCTTTATGGCATTTTAACGGTAAGACACTGTTTTATCAAGAATGGACATTGTGGCTTAGAAATAGGAAATTGATATGCAGTACACATGACTTTGAGACTGGTGGTTACATTGACAATACATTATCATTAACGTCCTGTTGTCCACTGCTGGGAAAAGATCTTTTACCAAAAAGAAAAAGGTTTAAGCTAAAGAAAGATAAGAGGTTTAACTCACCCATTCCTAGTGGTAAGTAGCATTAAGACAAGTATCAAAATTGTCTACATATAGAATATGACAAGAACAACCTCTTACAAATATGCTAATAATATGAAATAGGATAAAAATATTAAATAACACATATAGAATGATACCAACAAAATGTACACGAAATATAATATTAATATATTATTTTAACCTAACTTGTATAATGTAAGCATAGCTTAAATAAGAAATATGGACACTTAAAGCCTTAGAAATTCATCACAAGTAGATTAGATAGTGGACAGATAGGTATGTATTGATATTTTGTAGGCCTGATTATAAATAGAATCCATTTTGGTAGGCAGATATATATGTAGAGGTGAAAAAGTCCTGTACCATTGATATTGTAATGAGGTTGTGCCTTTACAAGAAAATCTTGTAATCTATTTATTATTTCTCAGTGACAGACAGCCACGAATGACGCGGGGGGCGGGATATTTTTGGGAACGCGTCTTCCATACAAATTTGCTAGTAAGCGCCATCTGTACTTTTATATAACATATACATACATATGCCGAGAACAGTAATAGTCGCAGTGAAATAACCGAGCCCATTTTCGTTGTACGGAATTATTTCGTAAAAATACCTTAACACCTTACACGCGAAGAGCGTCATGTTTTGTATGTATAATAAAGACAATATATAGTACAACTGATGTTGAGCAGTAACTACTGTCCATAAACATCTGCCATCAAATCTTCTCAGAGCAAAACATGAAGACAAGACTACATTCCAATTTTAATGTTCACTGCTTACAAAGTTCTTATTAAACGCTTATAACTATTGCCTCAGTATTTGAACTACAGGAGCATGTTACCGTTAAAACATAACTGTCCTCCGAGCTATAAAAGCCTAATAGCATGTAATTTATCAAGAGGACTAATCGAAATTTCCATATAATGCGCATAATACCTTGCGGGTGTGTACTGGGAAAGTATAAAGTTGATAGCCCACAGCAGACAATGGACGTCGCTCAACGCGAATAAATCAAGGGTAATAGCGACGCAGCCGACGCGCTCAAGAGTTATTGACTGTGTATATTACTTAATTTATTGCGGAAAAATCGAGCCTAGACACCATTATTCGATATGTATTATATTTTAAACGTTATATGCTCGTTTCGGTTATTATATAATGATGTAACACGTTTTATATAAAATCGATGCACTGCATAGTTACAAAATATATTGTTAATGCCTTACGTTTATTTTAACTACACGTTGTTTACATAGTAGATCTTTAGTTTGGTACATACGATGTCTTTATTTAATAATATAATCGAATATTAATTTGGTAATGCGTTCTTAATTATCTACATCAAATAGAATAGATTAATAAGATAGAAGATCTATCTGCTACCCTTAGCGGTGCTACCCTTAGCAATACGTTGATACGACTCTTGTATTTTCGCCTTACCACACCCTTCAAATCAGAATACAACTGCGCGAACACTATATAAACCTGGGAAAAATATATTATATACATTACTATTTACTGTATGCTTAATTTATTTTATTCATTACATTGTATAATAATTAAACATTCAATTATTGTTTTAAAGAAGTATTAAAAATGTTTTATACATCTCTAGCTCTATACTAATTGTATCTAAGCTCTTCATTAAAATCCTATGTTAATAAAATGTACTATTTACTATTATATCACAAAAATCTCTTTGTTGAATAGTTGTTGGGGCAACTAGAACTATTAATGTAACTGTTTCTTACATTTACTATAATACTTTGACTACACTGTACTACATTTGAGAAGTAACTAAACTACAAATACCCAAAATACAGAAAATCGTCAGCGTCAACTTTTTATTGTCCCACCGCTGGGCAAAGATTATTTTCTCAGAATGAGAGCCGCTGGGCTAAGGTTATTTTATCAGAATGAGAGCAATTTATGTCATAGTTGTAAGAATAAAGATTCAATTACGAAATGAATATCCATTATCAAAAATAAAAAAAATAATCTAGTTACAATATTGAATATTTTTAATAAAAAAACATATGAAAGAGTGACGTAATAAAACTTACATTTATGTGTCAACCAAATCAACGGTTACCTATTAACTACTGTTTAATAAACATTGTGTGATCACCGTTCAGTTAGCGAATAGGCCTGAATCTCTTTGTTCATATCGTGGTAGTAATCGTGGGAGATGGGGCGGGGATACGATAGCATCGCATAACAGATGCTTCGCAACACAGCCTTGAATATCTGCGCCGCTTACGTTTTATGTAAATAACGTTAACATATTCTATCTTATTAATTAACTAAACTAATGATTAATTAAGCCTAACTATTTTGGTTAAAGTTTTCAGTTGTCTATGGTTTTGTTGAATAGGGCTGAAACGCAAGAAGCTAAGGCCGTGAAAAGAAAAAGAACAAAAAAAATAAGAAGTATTAAGTAGTATTTCTCGCTTTTTAATTTAAAGAAACTCAATCTTCATTGCACGTGTTACAACGTATCAGTGATATACAATAGATAAGATAATTCCAATTTATAAGCATATTTTAAAACATTACACTTAATATAAAATTATAAGTCGTCAATAAATTATTGAAATTGAGTTTTTTGATGAATTAGCTCTTTCTTACACTCGAAAAGCGTTAATGCTTAACTTTTAATCTGTCCGTTTTACTTTTGTGGTGATGCTGTTGGCACTTTTCCCACGGACATAGTTATATAAAATATAGTACAGCGAGAAACATATATATATTATCGCTCCTTCCTTTTCTTACTCTACCTGCGAATAATTGTGATTTCGCAAGTAGAATTAAAAGAAAACCGAGTAAAAACTGAAAACCATTTCCTCGTGTATAATTATTATTTATATATACTACAGCCGTATTATATATTATTATTTCTATAAAATTCTATTAATTTGTATGAGTAATATTCCTAAAAACTATAGAAATCAATATTAAAACTAAATTTTATCTGTGATCTGCCAACAAACCAATCAAACAAGTCAACGCTTATCTCACAAAGCACTTAAAAAACTTTGAACTCTACATCAAAGTAACCAACTGCGTATATTTGACGATAATTATTTTGTATCAGTTCGAACTCTTTGTTGTTACGTATGAGTGTCACGAAATATTTTTACGTAATATTACTTAATTTATGCAAGTCAAAATTCATTATCGATTTTTTTTTACAAAAAAATATAACTCTATGTAGGTACAAAGAGAGTATTTTCTTTTTAAATTACATAAGAAAGTCAAATTCACTTTTAAAAAGTTGAAATCAAATATAATTGTTTTTATTAATAACCATAAACGCATACTCTACATAAACACTGTAATTTAGAACCAAATAATCATTGACGCATTATGTCCCTATTCCAATGTTCTCAGAATAGGAACGTACTAAAAATTCTTTCTCTCTTAGTAACGCGTCGAGAGAAAGAGACGACCATATTATTCTGTTACAAAAAATGTTGGCCAGGTAGAAATTGACAAATCTAGCGATCTCTAACGATAAAAAATGACCATTTCTACGACTAATTTGAATGTATTGTTTCACTTTTCTACCTGAATACCGGTTTATCATATAAGTTTTTTAAACATATTTTTTCCCTGATAAGTTTAAAATTATTTTAAAAAGCATGTATTTAATGTTTTAAATGAAAAAATTAAAAAACTTTTATCATTACCTCATCAACGTATTCGTTAATGAACACTTAAGACCGTCAGATATCAATCGGTACATAAGTTGTGCATTGTCAATTTGATAAAAACTCTTTGTTCAGATTATTCAAAAAAGTCCTATCTCAACATTTACATTACACGATAGATCTATAAACAATACGACAGAAACAAAAAAAAATAAAACACATATTAAGACATATAAAAAAAATATATAAAAATAATTAATTACCTGTCCAATAAAAGTCAGTCCGAAAAAATAGAGCACTCAGTCCATAAACGAAAAAAAAACAGTATCTCACTTAGCTATTTAAAACTCGAACGCTTAATTTAAACATAATGCCAACCTCAAAGAGCTGTATCACACGAAACGATCAACTTAACACTTGTCCAAACAGCGCTGAAGCGATTCACAAGTGAGTGAGGAGTAACGTCCGAGGCATGTGTTGAAGCCGGCTTCGCGCGCCAAACTGCGTCGCTTCGAACTTCCGAACGAAACGTCCACAGAGGGCGCGCAGGCGGGGAAGCGCGGCCTGTATGCGACCCTTTCTTGCAAAGGATACCTCATTATCCTTGCTGTAATCCATATGCCTTTTTGATAATTTTTATTTATAGGGTGTCACTTGCGGTGACCTTTCTCCAATGTACTACCCACTTAATAGGCGAGTATTAAATCGCTTATCAGTTGTTAGTTCATCATTATGTATACACTTAGGTGGTCCGTTGCGTGCCGCTAGCAGTGTGTCTGAATAAATAACGGTACGAGCGTAACATCGTATAGAAATAATAATAAAAGTGAGAGTTGAAACTAAATTCTACGCGCGGTTAGCGTTAATGATAAAGAATTTTTATATTGCTTGTTAGTGAAACACGTTCCAGATGAGAAAAAATAATAAACTATAATTTCGATTGATTAAGCATATTTATTTCACGCACACACACTTTATGAAGACGTGGTGTGTTTTTGTTATATATATATATAGTAGAGTCGATGTAGAGAAAGAAAAGTTCGCTTATTAACTCTCGTTTTAATACACACAGATGTCAGAAGCGTCGTTAGATTGGAAACGAAATTTACATTTCGCCATTTTAGGGATCAATACTTTTTGTGAGAATATGGAAGGATACATTTATTCAAAACTTACGAATAGATATGAATTTATATATTTATTATATCGATGAAATATCACACATGATTATTTATTAAGGTACATAATTTAAAATATTAAATCGTTCGGCGAAGTAAATAGAAGCATTGAGAACCCGCATAATTAAGCAATGAATGAATAAGTAAACGTAAAAACTAGTAATAAATAAATAAGTAAGCAATAAAACAAGTTGATAATTAGGAAGTTGCTATTTTAATAGTAATAAAAGATAAAGTCAAGTGTGAGTTTGACCCGTCACCATTTAATAACAAAAATAAGTCATAAATAAAATAAAATAAAATAAAGTTCCAATACCATTTCTCAAGATATTTATTTAAATGCGTAATAATAATGTAATTTAATAATAATAAATATAAAGTATAGTTGAATTTTAATTTGAAGTTTTTCTATTTTTTAATAATTGTTCAATCGATATACAAAATAAAATATGAGAATTTATTAAAATCGTTGCTCATTAAGAATCTCGTACACCACAATATAGTGTCGTGCATATTATGTAAATTCTGCATTTTCGGTCATATTTTTACCTAACTTGGATTTAAAATTGTTGTATAATATTAAAACAGATCGGTAATATTTTATGACGGTCTTAAAATACAAACCATTTGTTACAATTTTGTAATATTAGGAGGAAAATCAATTTTCAACATAATATTTCACTACTTATTTTCTAATTTGTCACGCCTTATACTGAAAAGCCTTTGATTTACAACTACGTATACTATTCCAATCGGTGATTTTCCACTAAAGTACAGTTAATTAGAGATGTGGTACGAACTTTTTGAACGATGACGTCAGACCTCGAACCTCCTGCTCTAAAACCGATTAAATGAGTGAGAAGAACTATTCCGTCTAGTCGTTTGGTTACGGTTGAGTTTCGAGTACCACGACACAAAATCACTACAATGTTAGACAATATCTTATACTTTTGACTTTTGGTATCCAGTAAGGAAAAATGCTTTAGTTAGAGATAATGTCTTATTCTCATTATTATATTGATCTAGGATGTTAAGTATATAATATATTATATCATTCGAAAGCGTATTTATCATGTTGATGATCTTCTTCATAGTACAAAGCACAAACATAGTCACCAAGCAATCGTACATTGGCATATGACCATAAGAATTATGCTGGTACGGATGGCAAGAACGAAGTAAATTATAAAGAGTAGTGTTCTTAAATTAGAAGTTATCCCTAACGAAGTTAATATTTTTTATACGTCAAACAAGTTGATAAACCTTTTAGAGGTGGTAGAACCCTTTGTGGTTTGACTCGTCATAATTTCTCTATTTTTCCCAAATAAAAAGTGTTAAACGCAGTTGTTGATTTGAAAGGCGTGGTAAGGAAGACATGCTCATCCGACGCGTTACAACTTAGTCCACATAGATAAAACGCTTTGTAGCGGACCCCAAGTAGGATCCCAATCTAATCTGCAGTGGATTATAAATGACCATGGGCGGCAGTTGCCACTTATCATCAAGTGGATGCCATTCTGCTACTTCTAAGCATATACATCGTCACATAAAAAACCACGTCAAAATACTGCAAGTAAATAACATGTTACATTAGCATGTTACATTACACGGAATTTCTCAACACACACTGATCTGTTTTCTTGAACTCACTAAGAAATATTAACAACAATAGCGTGTATAATGTTCAAATTGATTTAAATTCAAACATGACCGAAACGCCAACCAGCCGACCCTCAAACTGCCATTCAATCACGCATGAAGGCGCAGTGGCTATAGCTTTACAGATTACCTACTGCTATTATTGCAATTACCTTTTTGTACACAGTTATGCACGCTTCTTGGCCGAGTTACCTTGTAGAACTGGATAGTACTCGTAGAATAGAAAATATAGAATTGCTAACCGTAGTTATGCAGATTAGAATTTGACTATACAATGTTGTAAGCATTCAATTTTTTCGATTTCTAAGAGAATATTCCACTATTATTGCAATTATCTCTATGTATACAGTTATGCACGCTTCTTGGCCGAGTTACCTTGTAAAACAGGATAGTATTCGTTGAATAAAAATTATTGAATTGCGAACCATAGTCAAGCATATTATAATTTTTGGCTATGAGATGTTGCAAGCTATTTTTGTTATATTTATGAGTATATACAGCTATTAGTATAATTACATTTTTGTACATAGTTATGCACGCTTCTTCGCCAAGTTACCTTGTAAAACTCCAGTTTTAAAGTACCTACTATCCATGGTACTCGTAGAATAAAAATTATAGAATTGTAAACTATACTCAGGTAGATTAGAATTTCTCTCTGCAATATTTTATGAATTTAAATTTCTTAATTTTTAAGAGGATATACTGGTACTGTTGCAATTACCATTTTATACACACTTGGTCGAGTTATCTTGTAAAATTGGATAGTACTCGAAAAAAAAAATAAAGCTAAGCTAGCTAAAGGAATTACTAACCTTAGTCTGTTATATATATATTATATACCATCATAGGCAGTTTCAAATTTGGCTCTGTAATGTTGTAAGAACACAAATTTCTTGATATTTAAAAGTATATTTTGGTATCTCTTGTAAGTTGGTTAGCAGTGATGCAATATTATGTAGCCTTGATAGTTCAATGATTCATAAAACTAAGACAGATAATAAGCAGTCTAATAAAACTATCCCTAAAACGAAGAGTTATGAAAACAAGCTTGAGATTTCTGGGTAATGTCTCAGTAAGTCGTCAATAAATGCGTCCAATAATTTTAGTAACAAAATTACACGGAATGCTTCTAACAAGACTGTTATTCACAAAGTTTTGTATTTAGAATCCAGGGATGGTCAGTAGTGAATAAAGCTGTGTGGATCGTTGACAAACCTGCCATGTTGAGCGACTAAGTATTAGCAAAATTTATATTTAAAAAGTCTTTAAACACAGGCTTTAAGTAAGTTTATGGTTTTTATACTCTTCTTAGAAAAAAATCATATCCATATCAGAGGGGTGCATAAAATAATTGGCCCGCCATATTGTATTTAGAATGACGTCACTACACTAATAATGCATTGTCATTCAAATCAAACGTGTATGCAAATTTGGTCTCAATTAGCTGGGGTTAAAATTTAAGAATAATAAAAGATAAAAGATTTGACCCCAACATACATACAGTGTAAGTCAAAGAAAAGCTTGTAATATTAAATTAAATTTAGATTCATACAAATCATTTACAAAGTCAAATGTTCAATGCAATCTAAGCCGAGCACACCGAAGGATTAGTAATTGCGCTAGATACTCAGGCTTAAAATAAGAAACTATAAGTGTATCAAAAAAAATTAAATGCATGCAATTGTTGTACAAGAGACTGATCAAAGGGTATTTAGTTATATACATAGCCCTAATATTACTTACACAGGACTGATAAATACCGTTATTTGCAGTGTTAAGTAGTCCGAGCCAAAGAATAGCTCGAGGTTTATGTAACATGGTAAATAATTGAACCCAGAAGTTGGTGAATAAAAGATAACGTGCCTAAGTACTAGCGTATATCAAAATACAAGGGATTGACGAATACCGTTACACAGTGTTAAATAGTCCAAGCCAGAGGCTAGCGGTTTATATAATATGGTAAATAATCAAAGCCAGCAGACGGTAAATAGAAATTCAAGTGTCCATATAGTATCGAATATCAAAAACGGTTTATACAAGGGATTGACGAATAAAGTTATACAGTGTTAAGTATTCCGAGCCAGAGGAAGGTGGGTCGAGATTTATATAAAATTGAAAAATCCTAAGCACAAGATGGTAAATACAAATTCACGTGTCTATATAGTATCTAATATATTAAAAGGCTTATATATACAAGGGATTGAGGAATCCCGTTATACAGTGATAAGAAGTCCGAGCCAAATAATAGCGGATCGAGGTTTATATAATATGGTAAGTTACCTGAGCTAGAATGCAGTGAACAGAAATTCAAGTGTCTACATATATACTAGTAATATAAAAAAAGTTTATACAAGGGACTGACGAATGCCGTTACATAGTGATAAGTAATCCAAACATGGTGGGGATTCATATAACAGGGCAAATATTGTAAACCAGAAAAAGCTGAATAGCAATTTAAGTGATTGGATAGTATCGAATATTAAAAAAGGTTTATACAAGGGACTGACGAATACCGTTACGCAGTGTTAAGTAGTCCGAGCCAGAGGATGGCGGGTCGAGGTTCAGTAATTGCGGAGACTTTCACCTTCGGCGCGCTCGCCAAGGCCGTGGAACACCGCTCTCCGCTTCCGTAGCTCGTGCCGGCGACGTGTCGTTTTCGTAATCGTTTTGACGACGTTGTGTTCAATCGATTCTTATGTTATTATTTGTTTTTTTTAAACGAAAATAATAATTTATAATACATATGATTTGCGATGTCAGTTTTGTACAAAAATAATAATTTATAATAAATAATAATTTTCGAAATAAATAATATAAAATAATAATTTTCGAGTCAATCAAAAATTGACATAATTATAACAAGGTTTTAACTTAAGTTTAACTGTTAGTTTTAGCTTCTGTGCCACAAATGTCCGGACTGAAAGTGCTACAACACTAACAAACCAATAATAATACCGTTTATATCGTAAAGTTACGTAAGAAATTTAAAAAAAATCTGCGTAGTGAATTAAATAGAAAATATAAATTAAACATGAATAAAAATTGCTTTCTAAATTACGTTCGTAACAAAAAAAACACAACTTTAATCAGGATTCCTAACACCAATTGCTTTGTTAATCGCATATTGTCATATATTTCTTTCGGACGTGAATTCAGTATTAAATACAACGTCCAACTGCTACTCAATAAAACGCTTTATGTTTTATTTTATAGCCATACTAAACAACTTTTTGTAACAATAATGAAGGGACCTGCTACCGCTCCGTGGTGCTTTGAACGCAGCCTTACTTCCGCGACGAATGTTGCTTGCGACGAACCGTTTTTGCAATCGTTTCGACAAAACCAGCCGTTGGTTGCTATAGTTACGTAATGAATCTTTATTGGTTGATTTACGCGGAATTAAGTGTTTTCTTCTATACTTAGCAAAGTGAGAGTATTAAAATGTACTTAATAAAGACGGCCAAATGCGAGTCGAGTACATATTTATTTGTTTATATTTAAAGGTGGTAGAACCCTTTGTAGTCCGACTTCGGCGGCACCACCGCCACACTTATTTCTGCGTAATAACAGCAGTGTTAAGCGCTGCGGTCGACTTCATTTGGGATTCTGATCTTATCTGGGGTGGATTACAGGTGTTCATGGGCGGCAGTTGCCACTTAACATCAGGTGGACTGCATGCTCGTTTGCTACTCCATCATATATGCTTAACAATGCTGTTATTAGGCAGAAACAAGTGTGGCGGTGGTGCCGCAGGAGTCGAACTACAAAGGGTTCTACCACCTTTAACATAAGTGTAACTGGAAATTATAATTATAGACATTAGACATTGATTTGTAATATCCTGCGAAAACTGTATAGTCATAAACAGCGCGTCATATTAAAGAATATTAGTTTTATTCAATCTGTTTCACACAAGTGTAAAAAGTGTTTCACATAAGTGTAAGTGCGAATTATAACCGATTACACATTAAACAGATCCATTGACGGCAGCAGCGCCTACGTGGTATTGTTATTCATTACCTGTTCGGTGCTCGGCCGGGCTCAGTGGCGAGGCTCACCATGGTTCTGACATTTTTAGGATAAATCTTCATAGTACAAGATCGGGATATATAACGATATAAATATCCAGATATAAATCGTAACAATCGATATTGAATGCATATGTTTAAGTTGGACAGAATTTGTACAACACAAAAGTCATTGTTCTAAAAATGACATCTTTGTTTTAAGAGAAAGTAGCGCGCTTATAATTAAATGAGTGTTATGTATTATCATGAGCATAAGTGTATATCCATACACAGCGCTTCATATTTAAGAATATTACTTTTAATATTAGATTTAGTTATAAGTATATATTAATATATATGTTAGTCTGTAAGGTGTATTTGATAATATGGACCTCTGTATTCAATTATACT
>DWRA01003151.1:0-12575 GCA_018250295.1 Spathilepia clonius
CTCGACACTTCGCAGGTACCGTCACGCTCACGTAACGTACGCGATACGACGATGTACAGGATTATAACGCGAGTCTATTAAGATTCTTTCTTATTAAATAAAAGTAACTACTCAAAATAACAGTAAAAGAAAAAAATAGTATTGGCATAAAATTATGCTTAAGGAGTACATTCTGTACGAAGATCACAGTTTGTTAAAAGGGGTTCTCTATTTAATTGGTTACTGTCAAATTGTTTCGATTGTTCCAATTTAGAACCCTGCTTGGGTGGAAATGATAAACGATGTGTATTTGAGTAACTGAACCTGTTTATGTTTGTGGTAAATATATCTGGTGATGTACACAGCTTATTTTAAATATAGCTGTCAAGAAAATTGACAGTAATTTTACTATAATTGCAAGCTTAACTTGTATCATTAGCTCTGCTAGGTACTGTTAAACTGAAAAGAGTGAGATAAATCCATCGCATCTCCGAGCGTCATTTTCCCAGCTGGTTCTGTAGTGTGACTGTGCTCTTGCAGGCGGTGCTGCGCGTGGCGTGCGACAGCCCGGCCAACCGCGTGCGCTCGCACCCCACGCTGCCGCTGCTGGTGACGGCGCACGAGGACCGCCACATCCGCTTCTGGGACGCCGTGTCGGGCCGCTGCGCGCACGCCATGGTGGCGCACCTGGACGCCGTCACGGGGCTGGCGCTCGACCCCAACGGGCTGTTCCTGCTGTCCGGCTCGCACGATTGCTCCGTGCGCCTCTGGAACCTCGACACCAAGACGTGCGTGCAGGAGATCACCGCGCACCGCAAGAAGTTCGACGAGAGCATCCTGGACGTCGCGTTCCACCCGCTGCGGCCCTACATCGCCAGCGCGGGCGCCGACGGCCTCGCCAAAGTCTTCGTCTGAGCCCCCGCTCCGATCTATATATGATACTATGTAATATGTAATTTTACTTTCGTTACGAACTCTAATCTTAAACGCAGTAGCGAGTCGCGTCATCGCTCGTAGACGAGCGACCGGTACTCTCGGATCGTGTGTCTAGTCCCCTCGGTACGGTTACGAGTAGCGACGTATCCGCGAATCGACGACTGCCGCGTGTACGGACGGCGCCGCTAGAGTTGACGTATTTAATATTGTAACGTGACGACGCGCTCGGCGCTCGTTATAAGCGCGTAGTGAACACTCATCTATGTATAGACATTTGAAATCTATTATAATATATTTTTAGACTTTCAGTATGTGAATTTTAGGTTTTTATCGCAACTTTTTCACCATTATTACGATACGCAGTGAGAATATTGTTCGTTTCTATGCATCTGTAAGCGAGACCTTTGTAATAAATATCATGAGGATTCCGACGGAGTTTCCTTGATGCGTTCATTGTTACGTGTCTGTACAGTTAGATGTTATGCAGTATTTGCAGATATTTTGCAGAGGACGAATGAAGTGGTTTCTTAATCTAGTATATTTTATTATTTAAATTGATTGGATTTATATAGATAATTTTTCTTTTATCACACGTACTTTGTAAACATGCTCTAACGATATCTTATATACATGATGAGCGATCGAACAAAAATGAATGAGTAGAAGTACTATATTGAAAGTAACGTAAGTAATGTTTGTTCATAACGAGTACTGCGATGTAGAATATATAATATGAAACATTACATATTCCTTTATTTTCCTCGAATTCATACTGTACACATACATCAAAAATTGATAGTAAAAAGCAACATAACCGAATTTAATGTTGTTTTTTTATATACTCTTTCTATTTTTTATTTTATATTACCCTTTATTTATATTTATTGAAAACAAAATATATCGTCACTTACTTTCTTTAATTGATTTATTTTTTCTACCTTTTTATTGTTGCATTGATCATCATTAGATTGACTCTAGACTTATCAACACTACAATATAATTAGAGTATCTACCACATGCATAAATTTTTCACTTTTAATAACTAAGATTAAATTATATAGTTAATGATTTATTGAGATATTAAACCATTCTAAAAAATATTAGTATTTTAACATTTCGTCTAACTTCCTTGATAAGTTTAAAGAGTTCAACCAAAGACATTTCAAAACATACCAATGTACGTAAGAAACTAACGTAAAATGAAGGTTTTTTAATGACTTCAGTGGAGAATAACACTCAGTTATGCTACTTTCCGTCATACGTGATGATTTTAATGAGTATTAGCAAATATCTTTACATTGATGATGGGTGACAAGTTATCGATGATGCCATTAAAACATTAATATGCAAACACACAGTGCAACAGCTTTGCTTCGCTTTCTAGCACTACTCGCATAACTCTGGTGACAGTTTCCCTAAAATTTGTTTTTTATTTTGAGAACTGACTTTCAAATATCATATAGCAAGAATAACCTTCTAGTCACCTGCTACATACAGAGCTATTTTAGGCCTAGACTTCTTGGCGAACAGAAGACGACAGCCCAGCAGAAAAGTGTATCTGGTACAATTGCTGACAGCTCTAGGATCCATGGTAGAAATTAAATAACATCACGATATTTACTTTAATCAAAAAACACATAATAAGATATGATAAAATAAAGATTGATGGTGGTATAATAGGGCAGGCAGATTGCATCCTCGTTTGCTATTTCCATAATATTAATATATAAAAATGAGGCACTAAATTAGTACAAAGGCTGTAATTTATGTATTGAACCACAGTTATGATTTCATTCACTCTGAGGTAGGAAATGAACTACTACCAGCATTGACCAATTTACCATACATGTCACGCTAATAGGTATTCATATTAAATTTAGTAAGCCTCATTTTCGACATGCGATTTAGAAATTCCTGTGACGTCCTATGTGGCAAAATAGCATCACTAAATATTGCTACAGATAAAAATATTAATTTGTGTGCGCGATTTTACACCTACGTGTGTGAGGACTGAAGAATAACAAAAGAAATTTTGACTTCATGGATTGGATACCCCTTTCGCCTAAGCAGTTCACAAGGGTGAATCTATTTCCTAATCTACTATTTATAATAAAGAAGTAGCAAACGAGGATACAGTCCATCTGATGTTAAGTGCCCCTGCCACCCATGGACATCTAATCCACCCCCAATAAGGTTAGAATCATACTTATGGCCGGCAATAGATTCGTCGTTACCCCTGAGGGCTAAGTTGGTAATGCCTCTGATAAGTATGTCTCCCTTACAATATCCTTCAAACCAGAATACAGCAGCGCTTAATACGTGTTACTAGGCATAAATGGGTGCATCGGTAGTGCCTCCGGAGACTAAACGAAAATTATTAGAATATTGTAAACAAAACAAAAAATAAAGAACAATACCTGTTTATAGAGAACTACCAGTCAACATAAATTAACAAAATATTTATGTTAAGGCTTGTTATCCAGTCTAAGGGTTTGTTTCTTGTAACATTGACAAACAATAGGATGCATGCAACAGAGGCATGCACGTGGGTGCGACTCATGTGCGGGCAAAAACATAAGAAAAGCGTCGTAAACGGCAACATAATGTAAAGCCGCCGTTCAGAGACGAAAAAGAGGAAATTTGTTCGAGGCCTCCTTCGTGAGGCTTCTCAGTCCCGACATAACATAACATAGTCTGCGACCGTATTTATTGGTTCGAAAATAATATTCATAAGGTACATTGAGTTACACGACAAATAGTAATATAAATAATTATTTAAATTAACTTAATATTAACTATTATGAGTTTTAACTACATATAATTACATAGTTCACGACTCGTGTCGGTTCTAAAAAAGAAAAAGATTATTTTTAACCGACTTCCTTCTCTGAAGGAAGAGGTTATCTATTCGCCGCGTATTTTTTTTTAATTTTAAAACGGAAGTGACTCGCGAACTTGAAGAAAACCCTTTTTATTAATCGCTCATGCAGTTAATACTCATAAAAAGAATCTTTTTCTTTTTTTAGAACCGAAATGAGTCGCGTCATTGGGAAAATTGGATTTCAAAACACTTACGCTAAAAATGTGTTAAAGTTCCCCGTTGAGACTTCGTTGTCGTTACTATCTTTTACACGTAGTAATATCTTTAATAATCACTGTTAGTCTAAAGTTCCTGGCTTATAAAGTATATTACTGAAATATGAGTAGGTAGTGTCATTTCAGACAACACTTTCAGAAGTTGAATATAAACTTAGGGAAATTTTCGAGGTACTGAAAGGGTACCTAAAACTGCATAGGTTTAAATTGCTACACGTGTTCTATGACATTCATAATTATTTATTTTATATACTGACATTATTATTCACAATTATTTGCCTACAAGATTAATTACCTTTACCTTAGTTAGCATAGCTTGTACTGGAATCCCAGTAGGCAGGTAACTATCGCGTCTCGTAGTGATTGTCAATTGTCTCGCCTAATTATAATAAAAAAATCATGTCCGTTACGCTAGTTACAGGAGAGCATTTGAAGAATTCGACTGTGCAAAGAAACCTCAATTTATTAATTATGTTTGGCATGTAAGTACAGAGTTAAACTTATCTACTTAATTGTTGTACCTATCACACTGAGAATTTTTGGTTGGGCCTTAGGATCTTTTTTGCGTAATGTCCGCGATTACATGCTATTTTAAATAGTCGTATTCATTGATTATTGGTTTTGTTTTATATTGACGTTGATTTAATGCTCCCATAGGAAGAGCCTGAAGTTTTAACATTTATATTTTTGATGATTTTGCTATAAAACTGATTTAATAGATTGGTACTTATAGATACAGCAAGGGTGGCGTCCCTAATAGTCAACATTAGCATCTACTTTCTTCCTCTGAAATTCAATCGTATTCACTACTATATTGAACGCATTATACATATACAATTTCGTCATTTTTAGGGTAGGAGGAGTTGGCCTTATGGTGTACATTTTGATATGGCTGACACAGAAGTTGGCGGAGCTACCCAGTCCGCCACCACCGCACGCCACGACGACCCCATTACCAGATCGCCACATGCCCTATGTACCACCGGTTAAACAGGGGTAAATAAACCATCGGTAATCTGCTCAGATTTCAGTGACGAACTAAATTCTTTAAAACCTTAACTCTTCTTCTAAATCATGTTAACCTTCATAATTTAGTGTGTCTTTGAATGAATAAGCACTATTTCAGATTTACACATGTAGTTTCGGATGCACCTACTGGTTTTGTCATTCATAAATTAATAATAATTAAAAAAATATATATTTACTTTGTTTATGATTTTAACATTGTTCATTATCAATAGTATGAATTTATAATGTCATCCGGATAACGGTTTTTTTCGAAATAAATAAGAATAATAAATTCTTTTCTTATTAATTTATTATTTAAGTGAAAATTAAATATTGGGGCGGGCATTTAAAAGCAAAATTAATGTAATTTTAAAACAAATTATAATTATAATAATATTCAAAATTATTGTTAAATAGGTACGTAAATGGTCGTCGTATCAAATGAAATGTTAATAAGAGTTGTATTTAGTATAGATTCTTTTCCAGAAGAGCATTCGTTCACTATTGGGCGGTGAAATCATTTCCACTTTCTTGTCTATGGATAAAAATTTGAGATCCTGGGTTTCGTTCGGTATCCATTTAATTGTATCTGTTGATGGCTTCCTGAAACGTAAAAGAATAATAATATATCAAATTTATCGTCAGAAAAAGTGTCACTAGATTTTATCAGGTACTTGGGCACTAGCCACTAGGACACTTGAGAAACATGAAAATTAAAATATATTGTCAAATCAAAAGTAAAACGTAAGTTTTTTTAAACTCCTATTATTGCAAAAAATTCTTAATGTTCGTACATTTTAAAATAAAATTTATATTATTATAATCATGTTTGAAGAGAAGCTGAAATTCTTAAAAAGAGAAAGTCGGCCACGAAATTGACATTCCACAGATTTGTCGCAAATCCTGTGGATGGAACGTCACAGATATGTAGGTATGTCTCCCTTACTTTCTTAGTGGAACACACCCTTTCTTAATGGAACACAGCAGCGTTTAACACTGCTTTTATTAGGCAGAAATCGGTATGATGGCGGTACCTCTGGAATCGAATCACAAAGGGTTCTATCATATTTGTTATCATCGGTCAAAACAAAGTTGGAATTCCTCATGTTCATATAGACTTATAACACTTCTCGATTCTTCTGATACGGTATCTGTATAATATTGGTATTAAAAAACATACCCTGTTTTGGCAACATTTGACCACAAGGCGGTTACTATATCAATGACTGCAGCATCATTTGCCGTCGGAGGACGCGCACGATATTCATCAAAGTCGAACGAATACCATAAATCATCTCCGTGAGTGGATCCAGGCATCGAAGCTAACGTAGTTTTCATTTTCGCTCCATTTCTACTAGAGTCATACTGAAAATAGTAATTATACACAGAAATGTTTGCCCGCAAAAAATATCTCGTCATAGCTGTTATTGGGTACAGTATGATGCAATCTGAGAAATAGTCTATCAAAGGATCGTAGCTATTGACTCCGATTGTTTGGTTCTTAAAATAAAATTCTTTTACTTCAGCAACGAACGTTAACTTTTCCTCTTCATTTGCAAACAATAAATTATATGGAATAATTTTAGAGAAATCATTATTTAGGTCTTCAAGACCCTTGTGATCATATCTTTCAGCCCATTTGATACCTTCTTTATTATTGTAACCAATTATGACAGTAATATTTCTTTTCATTATAGTTGATTTAACGATGTCTCGAGGACCAAGTTTTATTATCGACCTTTCAGACTTGTCTACGCAGGGTTTGAAAACATACGGTGCTAATGGGTCATTTTTGTCGTCAAAATATGAGGCCTTTAGTAAATCTTCGGGAGATGCATTTCGGTAGATTTGCAGAAGTTTGTACGGATCCTTTGTGTTATAGCCCATTCGTTTAGCAATGCGTGATGCAGTTCCAATTGGATCATTATCAAGTGCGTATGGTACTAGTAACGAGCCGCTTGCTACGATCACATGCTGAAATAAACCTTCAGTTTCTGGTGAGAGAAGTAAATAAGTAATCTTTGATGCACCCACGCTTTGTCCAAAAAGGGTTACTGATTGAGGGTTTCCACCGAAGTACTGAATATTGTTTTGAATCCAACGTAAAGCAGCTACTTGATCTTTGATTGCTGCGTTGCCGGGTGCTTCAGGAGTTTGGAGGCAAAGAAATCCAAACGGCCCGAGTCTGTAATTGATAGTGACCACAATAACACCGTGCCTTAATAAATATTTTGGATGGTAAAGGTGATCACTATTGCTCCCATAATGAAAGCCTCCACCATGAATGAAGACTAAAACTGGCAGTGGTTTTCTATGAAGGCCGGTCGGCGTAAACACATTCAGAACTAAGCAATCTTCTTGCCCAACTGATTTTAAAGAAGTACGCTCTGTTTGATGGCATTGCACCGACTCTACCGCATGGAATGTATTGTCCCAACGGGGGGGTGGACCGGGATCCTGGTCGAGAAAAATATTTATTTTTACTTTACACATTGAAGTGAAACTACGATTAAAATTATATTACAATATTAGTTTTAAGAGAATTTTCTAACCACTGGATACATTGGATTATAAAGTTACAGATACGTTTAATTTAAAAACTAAACAACACCATTACGTCTTAAATATTGAACTGGTCAATTACAATTTTTTTTAACTTTTAAATCTATTTATTCCGATAGTTAAGAATTGTGTAGTAAATACCATACCTTGAACCTCTCGACAACTGTTGCATACGGTATTCCAAGGTATGCTCTATATTGATCGGAAAAATTCCGTACACCTCTTACTTTTCCTTGTGGTAAATGTATTTCATTAAAATTGCACTGCATAAAAACATCGTTTAAAATAAACAATTGTAGGAATTCAAGGAGCCCACTAAGTCTTGTCATCGTGTGCAACACACGAATGCAACTGGGCCCAACGTTTTAGCAAACGTGTAGTGCGTTTTTCACATAAAATAATTACTTACTTAGCAGCCCAATTAGAGAATCATGAATTCATTAAGATAAACTTAATGATACTTAGTTTAATTTTACATTACTTTAATACTATTCCTTTTATCTACATATCATTTTAGTGTTATCTTACTTTTTTCAATGTAATTACTTATAGATCTATGCTATAAATTTTAGACTTCTATAATGAGAAAAAACTATCATATAAAATGTTACGCATAATTAAGATATGTGTTAAAAAGTCGGCGTAAACAGAAAGAAAGAACAAAATATATTATTAAAGCAAATTTATATTATTAAGGCAATGCAACCAAATTAACATTTAAAAATCAAGATGTGATAAAAGTGTCATGTTAATGCGAGATGCGCGCACATGTTACAGCGACATTCCCGCATGGCGGTGCCGAGTCGATGGCAGATGGACTGACGTGAATCAACTCTTTCCTGGATCTTCACCTCGCTCCACTTGTTGTACCCACACTAAAATTATTACAATCATATAGTTCATAGAGTGATAGCAATGTTCTGTGGATTTCAACCATTGAGAGGTGTTTTTTTATACATGATGGAAGTAGCAAACAAGCATGTAGTCCTCCTGATGATAATTGGCAACTACCGCTTTTGTACGTTTGTAGTCGATAAAATATATGTTTAGAATCCCACCAGAGATCTGTCATAGATCCGTTGGTACTCTGGAAGACTAAATCGTAACACCTGGGATAAGTATGTCTGTACCTCTCAAACCAGATCACAGCAGCACTTAACACTGTTGTTACGATGAATACATTTTCAATTTATTAAAGTTAGGGTAAAACTACTTCGCCACAGTTTTTATTGTAACTTTATAACATGGATATCCGCAAAGTAACGCCTGATACTATTTGAATTTATTGCCAACGTGACATCTTCGTAGAACATGTTTGAGCTAATAGTCTGGGCGACTAGTAAAATGGACTAAACGCGATTTGAACCTACAGCGAGTCTTTCGATTAGCGTGATTAGCGTTGATTACATAAAGACTCTCACAGCTATAGCCATAGTTCTGCAATATTGACGCCTTGCACTGGGCTTGACAAGTTTGGCCAGAAGCGCCCAAGCACGGCCCGCATTCCTGTCCCATTTCAGCGCCTGCACCGCGCAGGCAGTTGCGAAATTTAGACATGAAGAATCTTCATCACTTTTGCCAGGATTACTTTCGCCGCTTGCACTACGCTGGGAAGATAATAAACTTTTTAAAAGATCTCCTTTGACATTTATATACCTTGTGTTAGATGGTGGAGAAGGCGAAGAAATATTTTTTCATGTTTAGCATATAATACTCCTTGTATTATATAGAAATTATGTAATATTTAAGTATTTTTATGAAAACATAAGTTATATTCATCATCGTAAGGAAGGAAGAAATATGGAGTTCTATTACAAAGTGTTAACTAAAAAATTACTTCAGTAAAGGCAATTAATTTACGTACTTTAAAAATCTCATATTTAAACGGGTTTTACCATCATCCAATCATCAGCTAAAGCCATCCACGCGTAGGCATTGGGTTGTCGTCGAATTAGATCAATTAACAGCGACCGCATGCGTTTTGAGTCTCGGCGAGTCAATGACAATAAAACGCTGAAAGAAAGTCTACTCTGTATGCAAGTAATTTGTAGCTTCTCTAAGTTTTGGGCACTTCATACTATAGTTAGGGATGTTAGGGATGTCTGTTTGGGACGGGCTTAAAGAAGAATAGATTGATGCATTTGATATCTATAACCAGAAGTGTGTGACTGAGCTCGTTCAAATAAAAATTGAAAGTTGTTTTATAGGATAGCTGTTAGTAGATAGATACACCAAATTTATGTCCGAAACTTCGTCCAATCCATCCGAAAATTAGTTGACTTACGTAGATATAAGACTTCCACAATTATTTAATTCGGAACACTCTTCGTGGTACAATTGCTACGGCGCCGCCACTACAATTATTTTTGTTGTAGCAGCAGCGTGTAGCTTTGCATTGCTCTGGTTTTAAAGCTGTAATAAGCTGCTAAAGCGTACAATTAATGTTACTTAATACTGTAAGTTACTTTTTACAGGAAGCAGCACATCGACAACTTCTGTTCTATAAGGATTATAGTTCCTATCATTATTCAATGCGACACAATGTCTTTTGCTTATTTATTTGTCATATTAATATCTGTCGATATACCTGTAAGCGCTAGAGCAAGTTCCGGCCTTTTCAAAACACGCCATAGATTCCTGAATATTTTTCAGTTTGTGGAAACATTCCGCTTCAAGGCTTCTAAGGTAACTTATCTACAAAAATAATTGACTAAACTGTATCAGAGTTCAGAGTAAAATATTTGCTACAACGCTACGAGTTAGTTTCAAGTATTTATAACTATAATACTTTCAGCTCATGTTTTTCATACTAACATCCCCAAACTTGCCAATCCCAAGTTGTAAGTGACATAGGGCATCTGTAGGGTCCTTCCTCAATCGGCAACATAGCGCTACTAGGTGGTAGTGGGCCGCAGTCTCTCCAGATTGACACAACGCACGTCCGATGCAAACTTCAGCTAACTACATAAAAATAGAACTTATACGACGGTTATAATCAATCTATATACCAAATATTGAAGTTTGATAATGTGTGTAACAGTTTAACAGTAGGCTGTAGTTGTCAAATGTATTTCGGTATGGAATATGGATCGAACTTTCTCTTGCCTAAATGCGATTTTAAATATCTTTAATTATAATGAATAAGAATTTTATAATATGATGAATGTTAACACTTAGATACTAATTTAGTGGTATAACATCGAGAATTAATAATATTATTGAAGTCAGTTTGTCTCTCTTGATTTCAAAGTACGTGTATTAAGTAACATAATAGGTATACTCGTAGGTACTTATGTAAGCCTGCGTCATGAAAATTAAGGGCAAGGAAAGATGATCTCCGAAAATTCGTTACTTTTAATCTCGGACCGTCTCTGTACTGAGAAATTGTACATGGTATATGTATACACACTAATATAAATATATCCTACGTGAATATTGGTACTGCTAAGTACTTATTTTTTCTTAAGTTAATTAAATAGCTTGGGAAACATCATTTGATGAGGATTGTTACATAATTGTGTAAAACAATAGTTTTATTGTTTTACACAATCATGTAACACTTTGCAATTATTGCTTCGGGATTCTTAGTTGACGCTACGAATGTAACTTTCTAGCCGACCGACTGTGTAATTCACTCAATAGGGCGGAATAGAGGGTGTAACAGGTCACGGCGTAATTATAAATGTTTCGTCCATGGCCTTGTTGCTCTTTACGATGAACTGGTGGCTTGAATTTTAAATTTGGCTACACAAGTAATGTTGGTTCGAATCTAACTCTTTAATATTTGAAGCAATTTTTTACAGTATATAGGTTTTTTATATAATATTTTTTAAATTTGTACTAGAGTATAGTAGCTATTGAGCATGCAGTTCACTTGATCTTAAGTGGCCACTGCCGCCCATGGACATCTGTAATAAACTCCATACAGAATATTCGTTGTAGCTAAAGATTGCATAGCGTTGTCACTCCCGAGATGGAACAGTCCAGCCCAACCCAGCCCATGACACCTTTGCCTTGCTTGAGATAGTCGTAGGAGACGACTTCTTAAGAATATGATCATAAATTATAACAGACAGATATAGCTCGAATCCTTAGCAGTAGATCAGCCGCCTCGTAGTATAAGCTTGTTCCGGGCAAGAGCGGAGTGTGGTCCCACCAGTCCCCAAGCTCTTGCTCCCAATTGCGAGGAAACATATTTTCTTCCTCGAGACCATCATTCGAAGTTCTGTTTATCAAGAATGCTATTAAAAATAACGCTTTCTACTCACATCCCCACACTAGGATTTTTCCTGTGTTGTGGAAGCTATGGAAACATACACAAACACCTAGACACAGAACAGAAATCTAAATTGACCATTTAGATATCTATCTGGCTGGGCATCGAACCCGGCACACTGCGTGTAAAGCCGGTATGGTGACCATTCTGTCACGTAGGTCGTCACGTATTGCTGTACTTTAAGTTATTGGCCGACTACAGATGCTCCATTGCCACACTTATATCTGCCTAATACACTACTGTCCTCAGTTTAAAGGATGTGATAAGAGAAGTACATTTATTGGAGGAATTCCAACTTAGTTCTCATCTGTTGTCGACTTCGAAAGATAGGAATTCTGGCTACTGCTGACCAAAGACTAGGTAATGAAAACCAGATAAGGTTAACAGTCCTATCTAAGGTCTGCCATAGCAGCGTTGCTATCCCTGAGAACTAATTTGAAATGCGTCGGATAACTATCTCTCCCATACCTGGCAGATCAGAACACAGCAACGCTTAACACTATTGTTATTAGGCAGAAATAGGAGTGGTGGTGTCGCCGGAGTTGAACCAAAAGTTGAATCTTAAATTTTTTTTTATATGATGGAGTAGCAAACTAACATGCAGTCCACCTGATGGTCACTTACCATCAGGTGTTGCCACTGCAACTGCTGCCCATGGACATTTGTGATCCACCCCAGATAAGACCAGAATCTCAACTGAAGTCGACCACAGATGCGT